>AWOL01S0109245.1:0-12327 GCA_000715115.1 Nicotiana otophora
CAATTAGCATGAGGAAAGTACGTCTTTGTGCCTACCTGTCATATATACGTGTCAGTTCAATAAAATCACAGTGGAACTGTCAAGCATAACGACACTCAGCACACTCGCGGTGCCTGGTACATTGCCCCTCACCATCACACAACACTCAGCACTATACGGGTGCCTGGCATAAATGCCTCTTACGATGAACTTCTGGTCAAACATACCGACCTTTCAAACATTCAACTTCCAACTTTCTCCAATAAACACCAAATCAACCTACAGACCTCCAAATCCATATACATATATAGTCCTAAATCTAAATTCACCATATAAAGCTAGTGGAACAATCAAAACACCATTCTGGGGTCGTTTACACAAAAGTCAAACTTCAGTCAACTCTTTCAACTTAAGCTCAAACCATGGGACTAAGTGTCCCAATTCACTCCTATACTTCTCCGAAACCAAACCAACCCACCCCGGAAATTCATGGAACCACAAATACACACAAGTACATCATGTAATAGGGGAAACGGGGATAAATTACTCAAAATGATTGGTCGGGACATTCCATCTAGTATCTCTCTAACCTCTTTTGCTCCTCAACCGACACAACAGGCACAACCTCGGGCTAAACCACAATCACGGGCTGCACTGATATATCACTCAAAGCATGATCGACATGAGACTACTGCTCTAGATTATGTGTACCTGGATTCTGGACCCCTCCCCTAGCCTGTAAAGTAGTTGGTGCAACCGATATCAACCCCAGCTGAGCCAAAGTCCCAAACATGCTCAGTAAGGATGCCAAGGTCTCCTGGAGTCCAGGGTAGAAACAAGGGCCTCGAGGGTCTGACCCCTAGCCTTAGCTACTGGTGGCTCAAACATTGCCGCCCTCGAACGGCCCCTCGCTGCGGCACGTGCTCCGCATCTGTCTCTGCCCTTGGCCTCTAGCAACACCGAACTTGAGGTAGCATCATCATTAACTAAAGCTTGTGTCCTCACCATCTATGAAAGAATAGGAAGACAAAGGCTCAAACTAACTTGTCTTGAACCGAATACCACCATAGAGGTCTCCGTACCGATCCGCAAGACTCTACTAAACATGCTTATGAGTCGTATAACCTATGAATCTAGAGCTCCGATACCAACTTGTCATGACCCGAATCCCACCATAGAGGTCGTGATGTCATCTACTCTGTTATACTAGGTAAGCCTATCCCATAAAGATCTTAATCAGAAAATAACAAATTCAAATTAACGAAAACGACTACATATGATAATATCGCCAAACGTGGATATAATAAGCAATTTCAGAAACCTAGTAATACTGCGTCATAAGCACTACATGGAATATATAACAAGTCTAGAAAAAGTACAATTCTGTTCGAAATACATAATTAATAGAAATAAATTAAAGAGGCTGACACAGAGGCCTGCGAATAGAACAACCGGCATCTCTTAGAAGCTGAAGCACGCATTTCTATCTATTCGCTTCGATCAGAAGTACATGCATCCACACAAAGAAGTTATATAAGCGGAGTATGAGTATATATGTCACGACCCAAAATCCCAACCTGTCGTGATGGCGCCTAACACATCACTAGTCAAGCTAACAATCACATAACAACTATGCATCGAGTTATGAAAATTGATCTAATAAGTTCAACAGTGGAAACTCTCATAAATAACTGATAAAAAGGACTGCAACATAACTAAAACAAATCCCAAAATCCTGTTGTTACTAAGTATATGAGCTACTAATGTCAACATAGTATAAAACTATGTTACAACTGTCTGAGAAAGTTGTAACACCCCGAAAAATTTTGAACTACTTAAGTGTAGAGCCCGGTAAATTTCACAAATGAATTCAAGGTTTCGTGGTGCCAGAGTAGGCTTACGTGTTTGGGGATTGTATAAAATCTTTGCGGCGAGCTTTCGAGCTATTGCTCAGACTTTTTGGGTTGAACAATGCATTGGAAAATAAAGGAAATATTTGGGTAGAAAAATGCATTTATGCGGCCCACTATGCGGCCGCAGAATTACTCTACGAACCGCATAATGGCCGGAGATTGAGGAAGGAATGGGCAAGTTGGATATCCTATTTGTGGCGTATTATGCGACAGCAGACCAATTCTGCGGTGCATTATGCAACCGTAGAACAGGTCTACGAGTCGCATAATGACCGCAGACTGAATCAGTCATGCCTAGTTTTGGAGGCCAATTATGTGGCCTATTCTGTGGACTGCAGAATCATTATGCGGTCGCATATACGACCGCATATCGTATTTTGGAGCTTCATTTTTGGGTTTTTATAACCCGACCCTACTTTATTAAATAAACGCAATGGGTCATCTAAGAGGTAAGGTTCCATACCCTAGTTTTCAATTTCGAATTTGGGTCGAAGATGGTTGATTAGAACTATGATTCTTGGGTATGAGAGTATTATTTATACATGCAAGTACCAATAAGATTTGTGGAAAGATTGTTGAGCACAAATAAGTAAGAGTTGGGTTATGGAGTGAATAAAATCTTGTAGAAGAACCTTGTAGTTAAATTGCACACCTAGTGTTTGATAAAACGCTCAAATCAGCTGAAATCATTAATACCTTCCTAATTTGTGTTCCATTTTGTTATGTCTCAAAATAGATTGGGATTGTTATAATTACTAGAATGTTGTAGTAATTTAAGGATAGCTCAAAACGAGGTATGTTGGTTAAACTTTCTCTCTTAGAATATAATTCCATGATGTTCCTGTAAGTTCCGAGTATGGTTGTCTCAAGTTCTTTATTCCTGAATAAACAAAGTGTCGAGAATTGTGTAATCAAAACTTGTTCGGAATGTTCCAATCACATTATATTATCCTTTGGGAATGTGTTCAAGAATGATATGTGTATTAAAATGCTGTCTTTGAGTCGTGTTCCAAATGAAGGTTATAATTCCAAAACGTGTGAGAAAATCTCAATATTCTTAAGACTCTTAATTGCTAATATGTGTACCTAAATTCTTGATTGGAAATGTCTTATTGTTGATGATCTATAAAGATGGTTGGAAGTGAAATAAGTAAATTGGGGATATATAGTGTGGCCAACATGCCAAGAATTTAAGTTATGATTGTGGCTAGTATTGCAAATGATTTGAGAGGATGCGATAAAGAATATTAAATGAGCCTCGACCCAAATGTTTTAAAAGTGATTTCGAAAATAGAATTGCCTAAAAGCTTTTGTAGTCAATTCATGTCCATTAGTGGCTACTTTAGCTAATGTTTTGCTCTATAAATATATTCAGTGTGATTCGAGTTCTATATACTCATGTGTTGAAATTGGACATTGTCATTTCTGGGGAAGAGTATTGCAAGAATAAATGGTGTATGGATTGTTTATGATTTTGATGTATGTTTCTATTGCTGGTTGGAATGACCCATTATTTGGGAAGAAACCATTTGTGTTTAACATTCCCATTACAAATGGATTTGAAGTATATGTTTTCTGGAATATTCTTTATGTTGATATTTGATGGTGATCTTTGAAATTGAAAGAGGTGAAACTGCGGAATATGAAATATGGCCATCGTGTTAGGAATATAGAATCTTATGAATGGCAAAATGAATCAAGGAAATATAGTTGTTGTGAATGATTGGAAATACTAATGAGAATTTATACAATGTGAAAGATGTTTAGGTGAGTACAATTGTATTTATGTTACCTCTGTGTGCAAATCAAATCAAAAATATTTTTGGGACCATCATTAGCAAAATCGAGGTTGGGTGGGTCATAAGGTCCACACCTGAAACTACATGTGCCGGTGTAGGCGTGGATTGTGATTGTTCCCCTTATTTGGGATGAAATTGAAATATTAGAGAAATTGTGTTATTATTCCCCTTAATTGGGATGAAACTGGTAACAATTGTGTATTGGAAAATTCAACTCACACGACATATGTGGGAAGGCGACTCTGATCGGGCGGAGATCAGACACCATGTTGCGCACATGGTGGTACTATTATTGGTAACAACTTTCTTTCGCATCACATGTCAAACCACATTGTTCGTGGGGAGATGGCCTAGCCGATAAGTCATTATCGAACTCTGTGCTAACAAATACGGTGGTATACCGGTGCTAATGATCTCCCAACTAAAATTGTATATGAAGTTCGTATTTTGAAAATTATTATGTTTTAATTGTACATTTGGATATTGTTGATTGTAACTTGTTGTTTCTATGTGTATGGTTTTCTTATATGGGCATTGTATTTTGAAAGAGGACTTTTAGATATACATACTAGTGTTATTCGATAGTACTAACGTCCCTTTTGCCGGGGCCGCTGTATCTTTAATGGATGCAGGTGGTTCTACAGCAAGCGGCATTGATCAGTGAAAGAAGTACACTCTTCTTTTCAGCTGATTTGGTGAGCCCCACTTCATTTTGGGGTCATGTATCTTTTGTTTCACATGTACTGTGTTTTGAGGTATAACCGGGGCCTTATTGCCAGTATTTCCATATTACTCTTCTATTGTACTTAGAGGCTCCATAGACAGGTTGTGGGTTGTGGTTGATGTTGGGAATTGAACTAAAAATGTTGGTATTTGGAGATCATGTTTTTCATTAATTCTATAAACTCATAATAGTTTGCAAATTATGAATGAAGCTGTTAATGGGAATGAAAAGGAAGTTGTTAATTAAATTGTTTCAGTGTTTGATTAATGGAGTATATCTCCTCTTTATTCATGGATGAGTTTGGGTAGAAAGAAATCTAAGAGGCTTGCTCGGCCGGGTTCTCTTGGTTGAGCACTGCTCGCGTTCCCTGAGTTTAGGCATGACAAAAGTAGAACAATACTAAATTAAAATGAAAGGAAGTAGAGTCAAGGTCTGGGGCGTCATTGCAGCTTCCTCGAGATCTCCGAACAAGTACTATCACCACTGTAGCAACTACCGCTTCCAAATGTACATGGATCTAGAAGTGCAAAGTGTAGTATGAGTTCAACTGACCCAATGTACCCAGTAAGTAACATGACTAACCTTGGGCTGAAAGCAGTGATGAGCTCGGAAAGATATATAACTTCCATATTCAACTCGTACATAGTACAGAAATTTAGGCATGTCTTCAAGTTCAACAATTTAAGCTCAACATTGATATAATTTGCCATGTACCGCTAGCAAGAGGAATGTTACATCTCTATGCCTACATGTCAAAAAACGCAGGCCAAACGAAATGCATCATAGTGATAATCCCAGGTACTCACACTCTCAGAGTGCTCAATCTATCTCAAACTCCCACTCATTACACACAATCACTCAGCATTGTACGGTGCCTACGCTCACTGCAGGTATGTCAGACTCCGGAGGGGTGGATCCTACTCAAGCACTAATATAAACCCTATAAGGCTGATGCGGCGTGCAACCTGATCCATAATAATAAATAAGCCAATACGATCCGCTGCGATGTGCAGCCCGATCCAAAATAATAAATAAGCCAATAAGGCATCCTGCTACGTGCAACTCGATCCATAATATTAATAGTGATAGATATAAAGCCAATATGGCATGTTGCGGCGTGCAACACGATCCACAATATTACTAACTATCCGACGCTCAGGCCCAACTTAGTCATCAATCTCTCTAGTCTAATGGGCTCAAAAATCTCATACCGCTCAGCCCAAACAATGATAACATGATGTAACCATAAATGATGCGAGAGACTGCGATATGATATGCAAATTAATAAATATGACTGAGTACATAATTACAACTTAAGCAAATAACTCAACAACATAAATGACCTCAGTGGGTCCCAACAATAGATCATAATTAGCATAGTGCACGCCCACACACCCGTCACCCCAACACCAACCATATAACACGTATTCATGTGTGTATACCATGTTTAGAAGTGTTACTTACCTCAATGCTCCAACAAGCCCTTGCCCCGTGAATCAGCCCCTGAATGACTCGAATCTAGCCACAAATAACTTAATATAATCCATACAAGCTATAGGAATCAATTCAATATGATAAAGCTAAGTTCTTTAACAAAATTCAAAAAGTCGACATAAAAAGTCAACCCCTGGCTCACGCCTCAGAACCCGACAAAATACTCAAAATCAGAACACCCATTCAATAACGACCCCAACCATAATAAAATAATCCAATTTCGACCACAAATCGACCCTCAAATCACCAAATTATACTCTCCAATCCCTAGTCCAAAATCCCCCCTAATTTCACCTTTAAAACATATAATCTAGGTGTAGAAATCAATGGGTATTCAATTTTATTGGACAAAAGTGATCAAAAATTGCTTACTTCTGGATTTGTAGTGAAATCCCTCAAAACAATCTCCCCTAGCCGAGCTCCACAAGTCAAAATATGAAGTAATACTCTAACCCACGATTTGGGATTTTAAATAGTCTACCCAGTTGCTCTTCTTTGCGAATGCAGAAAGTGTCGCGCATCCGCGAAGCATAAATATACTCAGCCGCCAAATCCCTTTTACGCGAACGCGACATCCCAGTCACGAATGCGATGACTAAGACTACTTATCTTCCTGATCGTGGTCCTAACCACACGATCGTGATGAACAAATCACCTACTGCCCTAGGCCTTACCTCCCTTCTTCACGAATACGACCTTCTACACGCGTTCGCGATGCCCAACTCCCAGCACCTTCGCGAATGAGTCCTAGTTCCCATGAAAGCGAAGTACAATTTTCACCAATCGCTCAAATACACTTTGCGATCGCGATCCCTCCCTCGCGAACGCATATAAGGAAACTAGATACAACAATTACCGTAGTCCAACAAGTCAAAAATGAGACAAACATGATCCAGATCACACCCGAAGCCCCCGAGACCCCATCCGAACATACCAACAGGTCATAAAACATGACACAAACTTAGTCGATGCCTCAAATTACATCAAACAACATCGAAAACACGAATCACACCGCAATTCAAGCCTAATGAACTATTTAACTTCCAACTTCTAAAACAAATGCCGAAACACACCAAACCAACTCCGATTGACCTCTAATTTTACACAAAAGTCATAAATGACACAATGGATCTATTCTAACACCCAAAACCTAAATTCGAGCTTGGTATAAACAATGTCAACTCCCTCGCAAACTGCTCAACTTTCAAAACCTTCAACTTTCGAACTTTTGCCAATTCAAGCAAAAATGACCTAGGGACTTCCAAATCAATATACAGATACACTCCTAAGTCCAAAATCACCATAGGAAGCTATCAAAACAATCAAAACTCCATTCTGGAGTCGTTTACTCATAAGTCAACATCCATTCAAGTCTTTCAACTTTAGCTTCCAACCTTGGAACTATGTGTCCCAATTCATTCTGAAGATCCCTAGAACCAAACCAACCACCCTATCAAGTCACATAACTATAATACTCAAAATAACCAACTAGGTCGTTACAATCCCCCCTCTTAAACAAACTTTCCTCCTCGAACTGGTCTAGAATCATACATGGGGTCTCCAATAGGTGTGGATAGCTACATCGCATCTCCTGTTTGGTATCCCAAGTAGCCTCCTCGATTGGCGGACCTCTCCACTATACTTTCACTGAAGCTATATTCTTTGATCTCAACTTTTGAACCTGCTTATCCAAAAATGGCCACCAACTCCACATCATAAGTCAAATCTCGATATAACTGCACCGTGCTGAAGTCTAAAACAAGATAGGGATCACCGTAATACTTACAGATCATGGAAACATAAAATACTAGGTAAATAATCAATAGACTAGGAGGTAATGTAAGCTCGTAGGCCACCTCCCCAATCCTCTCAAGCACCTCAAAAGGGCCAATATACTGAGGGCTCAACTTTACCATCTTCCCTAACATCATAACACCCTTCAGGGGTTAAAAACTTAGCAATACCTTGTCTTTCACCATATAGGAAACATCACAAACCTTCCAATTAGTGTAGCACTTTTGTCTATACTGTGCCGTGCAAAGCCGATCCTGAATCAACTTGACCTTTTCCAAGGAATCCTTAACGAGATCCGTGCCCAACAACCTAGTCTCCCCCGCCTCAAACCACTCAACTGGAGATCGACACTGTGTCCCATATAAGGCCTCATAAGGAACGATCTAAACACTTGATTGGTAGATGTTGTTGTAGGAACCCTCTACAAGAAGTAGAAACTAATCCAAACAACCCCTGAATCCCATAACACAAGCGCATAACGTATCTTACAATATGAGAATGGTGTGCTTAGACTCTCCATTCATCTGAGGATGGAATAATGTACTCAACTCAACTCGTGTGCCTAACTCTCAGCACTGCTCTCCAAAACTGCAATGTGAACTACATGCCTCGATCAGAAATAATGGACACTGGCACACCATGAAGATGAACAATCTCGCGGATATAGATCTTAGCCAACCGCTCTGAAGAATAGGTAGTCACCACCAGAATGAAATGTGTAGACTCAGTCAAATGGTCCATAGTCATCAAAGTAGCATCGAATTTTGTCAAGGTCTATGGGAGCCCAACAACAAAGTCCATGGTAATAGGCTCCCATTTCCACTCAGGAATATCAAGCCTTTGAAGCAAACTGCCAGGCCTTTAATGCTCGTACATCACCTGCTAACGGTTCAAGCACTGAGCTACAAACTCCACTATATCTTTCTTCCTTCTCCACCAATTTGGCTGCCTCAAGTCCTGATACATCTTCGTGGCACCCGGATGAAAGGAATACCACGAAATGTGGGCCTCCTCAAGAATTAACTCACATAACACATCCACATTGAGCACACAAATCCGACCTTACATCTGCAACACCTCGTCATCTCCAGTAGAAACCTCATTGGCATCACCGTGCTGAACCTTGTCCATACCGACAAGCAAATGGGGGTCGTCATATTGACACTTTCTGATGCAATCATAAAAAGAAGAACGAGAAGCCACGCATGCTAAAACTCGTCTAGGCTCCGAAACATCTAAACTCTAGAATAGATTGGCCAAGACATGAACAGCTGATGCAAATAGTCTCCCACAAACAAGAATATATATATAAGGCTACCCATACTAACCGCCTTTCTACTCAAGGAATTATCCACCACTTTGGCTTCCCGAGATGATACAAAATGGTAATATCGTAGTCTTTTTATAGCTCCAATCATCTTCGCTGCCTCAAGTTTAGATCCTTTTGATTGAACAAGTGCAATAAACTCTGATGATCTGTAAATACCTCACAAAAGACACAGTAGAGACAATGCCTCCAAATCTTCAATGCCTGGACAGTTGCTGAAAACACTAAATTATGAAGGGGTAGTTCTTCTCATGTGCCTTCAATTGGCGTGAATCATAAGAAATTACTCTACCCTCCTGCATCTAGAAAAACCTAATACCAATTCGAGAAGCATCATAATACATTGTATATGAACCAAATACTGAAGTCAAAAATAGAATTGGAGATGTGGTCAAGGCAGTCTTGAACTTCTGAAAGCTTTCCTCATACACATCAGACCACCTGAATGGGGCACCCTTCTGGGTCAACATAGTTAAAGGCTCATTAATGGATGAAAAACCTCCACGATGCGGCGATAATATTTGGCTAAGCTAGGAAAACTATGAATATCAATAGTTGAAGACGGTCTGGACCAACTCTGGACAGCCTCATTATACTTTGGATCTACCTTGATCCCCTCACGGGACACCACGTTCCCCAAGAATGCTATAGAACCCAGCCAAAACTAACAATCGGAGAATTTAGCATAAAGCTTCTTCTCCCTCAACATTTGTAGTACACTCCTTCGATGCAGCCCATAAACAAACATGGTTTAATAAGTTCAAAAGTTGAAAGTATCATAAATAATTGATAAAAGAAACTTCAACTAAACTACAACAAATCCCAAAATCCAGGAGTCACCGAGTACATGAGCTACTAATGTCAACATAGTCTAAAACTCTAGTACAACAGTCTGATAAAATAGAACAGTACTGAAATAAAATGATAAGAAGGAGAAGCAAGGTCGGTGGGTGTCATTGCAACTACCTCGAGGTATCCAAACAGGCACTATCACCACTCTAGCAACCATCGCGTCCATATGTACCTGGATCTGCACACGAAGTACAGAGTGTAGTATGAGTACAACCGACCCAATGTGCTCAATAACTAATAGGACTAACCTTAGGCTGAAAGCAGTGTGAGCTCACACAAATAAAGTATGAATCAAAATAATGACAACACAAATATAATAAGCTAATGACAGTAATAACTCATAGAACTTCCTTATTCAACTTGTACACAGTACAAATATTTATGCATGCTTTCAAGATCAACCATTTAAGCTCAACACTGATAAACTATGTCAAGTACCGCTAGCATGAGGAATGTTACATCTCAATGCCTACATGTCAAATACGCATGTCAACTGTAATGCATCACAGTGATAATCCCAGGTACTCACAATCTCAAACTCAATTTGTCTATTGTAATCTCACACTCATCGCACACAATCACTCAGCACTATACGGCTGCCTCCTCAAATCCCCAAATCTTACTCTCCAATCACTAGTCCAAAATCCCCCAAATTTCACTTTAAAAACACATAATCTAGAACAGGTGTATTGTGTAAGAAAACCAGATACAGTGATTATGACATTCCAACATGTCCAAAATGAGTCGAACATGATCTTAATCACACCTGAGGCCCCCGAGACCCTATCCAAACATACTAACAGGTCCTAAAACACGCCACGAACTTAGTTGAAGCCTTAAATCATATCAAACAACAACAAAAATACAAATCTCACCCCAATTCAAGCCTAATGAACTGTCGAACTTCCAACTTCTAAAACCAATGCCGAAACACACCAAACCAACTCTGATTGACCTTAAATCAAGTTAAAAATGACACAACAAACCAATTTCAACTCCCAAAATAGAAATCTGAGCCCAGTATCAACAAAGTCAACTCTCAGTCAAATTTCTCAACTTCCAAACCTTCAATTTTTGCTAATTCAAGCCAAAACGACCTACGTACCTCAAAATCAATATCCAGATACACTCCTAAGTTTAGAATCACCATACAAAGCTATCAAAACTCCATTTTGGAGTCGTTTACCCATAAGCAAACATACGGTCAACGTTTCCAACTTATGCTTCCGGCCTTGGGACTATGCGTCCCAATTCATTCTAAAACACCCCCGGAACCAAATAAACCACCCTGACAAATCACATAACCACAAATGAGCATAGAGTGAACAATGAATAGGGGAACATACCTATAATTGTAAGGCCGTGGAAAATTTTGCTAAGGGATTTAAGGTTTCGTGGTGCTGAGGTACGCTAATGTGTTTGAAAATTATAGAAAACGAACCACGATATGGAATTTTTTGGTTGTACAATGCATTGGAGACTTAGAGGTAAGATGTTGTAGAAAATGGCCATTCTGCGGTCCATTGTGCGATCGCAAAATCAGTCCGTAGACCGCAATATCCGTCATAGAGTGAAGCAGAAAGTTGGAAAATTTTGAAATCATTTTGTGGCCATTCTACTAGCCATATAATGATTCTGATATCGCAAAATGGTTGCGGAATGATTGTGCTATCGCGGAATCTACATGCCATTTTGTGGCCATTCCGATGGAGATATGTTGATTCTACTACGACATAACTGCACCACAAAATTGATTTCGGGGGTCATTTTTGGAAATTTTCATATCCAACCCTATATTGATATAAGGTTTTAGGGGGTCATTTTACAAGGTAAAATCTGATTTTTTATAGAGGGGAGAGAGTTGTTTTAGGGAGAGAAGGAGAAGACCTAGCATGCTAATCATCCATTCTTGCCTAAATCTTCAAGAATCAAGGAAGCCAATCGCTTGATCTTCATCTAAGAGGTAACGTTCTACTCCCTAGCCCTAAACTTCGGGATTTGTACTAAAAATTGGTAATAATAAGTATGATTCTTTGGTTTAGAGTCTGTTGAACTAAAAATGGTAAATAATTTGTTGTGGGGTGTAAGTATTCCACCATAGAAACCTTGTAGTGGAAATTCAACCTAGTGCTTGATGAAATGCTTAAGTGAGCTAAAACCATGAATCTCTCCCTAATTATGGTTCAATTTTGTTATATCTCTAGTTGATTGGAATTGCTAGAAGTGTTGGGACATTGTGGTAATCTAAGGGATCATCCAGTCCTGCCCAACTCTTCAAGAATTAAGGAAGCCAATCACTAGATGGTCATCTAAGAGGTAATGTTCTACTCCCTAGCCCTAAATTTCGGGATTTGGACTAAAAGTTGGTAATAAGAAGTATGATTCTTAGGTGTGGAGGCTGTTGAACTAAAATTGTAAATGATTTGTTGTGGGGTGTAAGGATTC
>AWOL01S0109281.1:0-13166 GCA_000715115.1 Nicotiana otophora
TGCAGCTGTTACCCAAGTTCCGAATGCGGTCCCCCAGTTAAAGGAGTGGATTGAGGGCATCTCTACTCAGATGTCCTACTTCGAGCGCACATGGCGCGAACTCTCAAAAGGACGATGGGAAGCCCGCTCTCATGGTAAATTTTCTTTCTGAATAGCCAACATTACGTCTCCGCTTTATATTATACTAACCCCAATCCTTTATCATTATAGGTTTGCCTAAGACCACCGAACTTAGGCCTTCAGAAGGGGACGAAGATGTATGCCCGCCCGTTGATCCCTCCGTTGCTGCCACAGAGGGAAAGAAGAAGAGGAAAAGAAAACTCGCGGGCTCCCCGAGCTTCGAGGCGAAGAAACCAAAAAAGCGGGTGTTTCGTAAGCCTAGAAGGGGCTCTAGTTCCCGTGTGCCTGCCTCCGACTCCCCCCTTCATCTTAGGGACGAGCCGAAAGATGATTCTGTCTTTGTAACTTACGGGACGACTACCTATACCGGGGATTGGGATGTATCCGAGTGGGAGACTCGCGAGACTGACCCCCCCTCCAACTCAGAAAGCCGACGTAGATCCTTGGGATTAAACTTCTCAGGATGCTGGCTCTGCCCCAAAGAAAGTTTCCGGCGTAATTGTGATCATGGGGACGCCCTCCTACACCGAATCTATGCTCGAGGAGGCCCAAGAGAGGAAGGATAAATCTAACGAAGGGGATCATGGTGTGGACGATCCCTTCGTTCCTTTTTTGACGGTGTGGACTTGTCCGTCTTGGAAGACTTTTCCAGGCTGGGCGATCTGGAAGTACCGAGAAAGGATCTGTCTTCAGAAGTCGGCGGGCTAAACTCGAGTCCAAATTTAATCAACCAGTTCTCTGCCCCGAGTACGGATCCCGGCCGTAAGAGGTCGATAATCATCACTATCCCGGAGGATACCTGGGTTCTTTCTACTCACGTGGGAGTAGCGAGCAACCTCCGATTCCTGGTGATCGAAGAAGACCGGGCAAAAATGAATGAGGTAGATGTGTCGTGCCTGTTTAACGAGGTGCAACAAGCATTGAATCGGGTAAGGCATCATTACGTTCATTCGACCATTGACTTAATTCTTGATATTTCTCATGTCTTCTTTTCTTTTACCCGTTTTCAGGCCTCGGTACTCCATCAAGAAAGCTTTCTTTGGTACCAGACTAAGGTTAATCAGCTCGAGCTTGAGGTCAAGGAGCTTGCCGAGAAAAGAGATACGTAAAGCTTCTCAGCGAGCAACACGAAGGGGTTGCTAGGACCCTCCAGGCCGAGCTAGATGCGGCTCAGAAGGAGCATGCCGACTTGGTAGAAAAGGTAAAGGTTTTAAAGTTACCAATAGAGACTTAGCCATGGCGACTAACTACCAAACCTCGCAGGTTCAACAGAAGATTGACCGGATCGACCAACTCCCAGCTGAAATGAATGAAGTCTAAACTATGGCAGATGGTTGGAAGAGCAAAATGGACCAGCTGGCTTTGGAGAAGGATACCGCCCAGGCATAACTGGCATCAGTAGAGGTTCAACTCCGGGTGGCGGAAGAAAAAGCCTACAAACGGTCCTGGTATAATGATGAACTCTGATCGCTATTGAGTTCGGCTCTGGCAGAGTGGGATGCCCTAAGTAAAGAATTTGAAGCTATAAAGTCTCAGCTAAGCACAACCTCTATCGATGCTGAATATATGGTCGCCAAGTATATGGACGATGTCAAAGCAGCCGAGGCTCGTCTGAAGGCTACTGTTGAGTACGTAAGGTGGCTATCCCGGAGGGAGTTCTTCGAAGAGATCCATGCCCAAGGTTTTGATCTGTCGGCCGGGATCGAGGAGGTGAAGAGACTTGAGGTTGAGTCCAAGAAGCTAGCTGAACCCGAAGATGAAAGAAGCTCCGAGGGCTCCGAAGAACCCGAAGGCCCCGACGGCTCTGGTGATGAGGCGGGTTATGGTGAAGATTAGGCGTAGATGCCTTAGGATATTTTATCTTTGTTTTTGTATCTTGTATATTTATTTTGTTGAGGCCGTTTTCATTGGCCTTTGTAAAGATATTTCGGAATGTATATAAAGTTTTCTCCGTTTTGGCATTTTTCAAGTCTATTATTTTTAGCATCCTTTTTACAATTGCAAAGATTTCAAATGCCTTAGCATGAGGTCAAACGTAGTAATAAGTCATTTTTTGGAGGTCCAAACAAGACTTTTTCCCGATGCAAGTTTTTCTTGAAACTTATGGGGCCTCGGAGTGATGGGAAGCTTTCCCCAAGATGATTGTTTCAATGGTTTTAGACTATATCTTTGACGAGGGTTACCTTTGAACAGGTTTGGGATTTTGTTGAAGGCTTTATGTTTTGATTACGGGCTTTGGATGTCTCTGAACTGGTTTTAGGTCGGCCGTAGCCTTTTAGGTTTAGGCACTACCTACTAGATCTTGTGCATCCAGGTTTCGATAACCCGAGCTGCCTGAACTTATCTCATACGGTAGTCCTCGAGTGGGGGTAGCCCCTTAGGCTCAGATAAGGGTGGCCCTTGGGCTCGATAGTTCATGGATAGGAATAGTCCTTAGGCTCGATACTTTGAAGAGGAAAAAAATATTTGTTAGCATGGTAGAAACTTTATTTGATTTCTATGTGTAACGTACAATATTAAGAGTGTGTATAAGCTCGTATTATGGCCGGGGTGACCTATGAGGGAACGGTTCATTTGACCGTTTGTCCCTTACAATAAATCTTAACCACTAATCCTAGACTGTTCGAGCACAGAGTTTCCTTCCTTGCTAAAACTCATGACTCTAGGTCCCCCCAGTATTCGAGTCAATCTTCGAGTGGGCTCGGACACTGTTGATGCGAACATTGACTCCGATTTAAAACCGGTCTTCGACTCTAAGTTAGCACGATTTATTGTTGCGTCGTTGAAACCCTTGCCAAAAACCCCATTTGGGACAAAACTGATTCAAGGGAAAAGGAGTGCAATGCGTGCTTTCAGACCTAACAACTACATTCTCCTTTTGCTATTGCCTGCAAGTGTTAGCCCAATTCATAATAAAATAAATAAAAGAAAACAAATGAGGTCGTACCTTAGTAGTAGTATCGTTTTAAGTGGGTCATGATCCAGTTGTTTTGTAGTTGTAAGCCATTAAATGCTTTGAGTTTATACGAACCTTTACCAGTAATCCCGATGACTCGATACAGACCTTCCTAATTTGGTCCTTGATTCCCTTCGTTCGGGTTCCGGGTGTTCTATGTTACTCTTCTTGACACCAAGTCCCCGATGTTGAAGTTTCAAAGGTTGGATCTCCGGTTGTAATATCTTTCTATCCGCTACTTTTGGGAAGCGAGCCGGACTAGAGCGGCATCGTGCCTCTCATCCAGTCGTTATAGGCTCGTGCGCATAGCCTCGCCGTTTGATTCTTCCGTTACATATCGAAACATGAGGCTCGGTTCTCCCACCTCAACCGGTATTAGTGCTTTGACACTGTAGACCAACGAAAACGGGGTGGCTCCAGTACTGGATTTTGGGGTCATGTGATACGCCCACAAGACTTCGAGCAAGATTTCCTTCCACTTTGCTTTGGCATCGGTCAACCCTTGCTTTATGTTTTGAAGGATTGTTTTGTTATTCGACTCCGCCTGTCCATTTTCACTAGGGTGATAGGATGTTGACAATATCTTTTTGATCTTATGGTCCTCAAAATATTTGCTTACCTTGCTGCCGATGAACTGCTTCCCGTTATCACACACTATCTGGGCCGGTATACCGAACTGGCATATTTTGTGGTCCCAAATAAAGTCGATGACTTCTTTTTCCTGGACCTTCTCAAATGCCTGAGCTTCGACCCATTTATATAAATATTCAGTCATAAAAAAATATAAATTGAGCCTTATCGGGTGCCCACGGTAGGGGACCGATGATGTCCATTCCCCATTTCATGAATGACCATGGCGATAAGACTGAGTGTAGTAACCCCCAGGTTGGTGGATCATTGGTGCACGCCTATGATAGCCGCCACATTTTTGCACGAACTCATTTGCATCTTTCTCCATGTCGATCCAGTAATAGCTGGCTCTAATTATCTTATGAACCAACGATTCTTCCCCCTGAATGGTTTTCGCAGGTGCCTTCGTGAACTTCCCTCAAAACATATTCGGTGTCTCCCACTCCCAAGCATATGGCGAGTGGGCCATCGAACATTCTTCTGAATAGAGTATTGTCTTCGGATAGGCTAAACCTGGTCGCCTTCGTGCGCAGAGCTCTCGATTATTTGGGATCTGAGGGAAGCTTCCCGGTTTTAGGTAATCTATATACTTGTTTCTTCGGTCCCAGGTCAGACTTGCCGAGTTTATCTCGGCATGGCCTTCTTCTATTACCGATTTCATGAGTTGTACGATCATCCCCGAGCTGAATTCATCGTCATCAACCGATGATCCCAGGTTAGTCTGAGCATCGGCCTCGCTATTTTGATCTCAGGGCGCGTGTTGTAGGGTCCATTCCTTGAATCTATGTAGCGTTACCTGTAGTTTATCCAAGTATCTTCCTTGAATCCCTGTAGCATTCCTCGTTCACTTCGAATGTCCCATTGACTTGATTTACCACAAGGAGGGAATCGCACTTAGCTTCGATCACTGCAGCACCAAGGCTTTTAGCTAATTCGAGACCCGCAATTATGGCCTCATACTCGACCTCATTGTTAGTCAATTTCACAGTTCTAATAGATTGTCTAACCACGTTACCCGTAGGTGGCTTCAACACGATACCGATCCCGAACCCCTTTGCATTTAAGGCACCATCTGTAAAGAGGGTCCACATTCCCAAGGAAGTCCCCGAGGTTAACAGTAATTCCTTTTCGACTTCGGGTATTAAGGCCTACGTAAAGTCGGCCATAAAGTCTGCCAAAATTTGAGATTTGATGGTTATTCGAGGTCGATATTCGATATCGTACCCGCTAATTTCCACGTCCCATTTGGGCAATCACCCCGAGAGCTCAAGTTTGTGCATTATGTTCCTCAATGGGTAAGTATTTATGACACATATGGGATGGCATTGAAAATATGGCCTTAACTTCCTGGAGGTGCTTACCAAAGTGAGCGCCAATTTCTCCAGGTGAGGATACCTTGTTTCAGCCTCGCCTAGAGTTCTGCTAAAATAATAAATATGAAATTATGTACCTTCTTCCCAGACTAAGACTCCACTTACCGCTATCTCGGATACCGCTAAGTATAGGTACAAGTGCTCGTCTGCCTTCGAAGTATGAATCAAAGGTTGACTCGAAAGGTACCGTTTGAGTTCTTCAAAAGCATATTGGCACTCCGAGGTCTGCGAGAAGTTATTCTTCTTCTTCAATAACGAGAATAACCGATGGCTCTTATCGGAGGACCTTGAAATAAACCAACCTAGGGCAGTAATGCGCCCAGTTAGCCTTTGAACGCCCTTTGACATTGTCCACCATGGTGATGTCCTCTATAGCTTTGATCTTGTCGGGATTGATCTCGATTCCTCGATTGGACACCTTAAATCCAAGGAACTTCACGTACCCGACCCCGAATGCATATTTCTTCGGGTTCAGCTTCATATTGTATTTATTCAGTATGCTGAAGGTTTCCTGCAAATGTAAACAAATGGTCCTCTGATCGCAGGGACTTAACTAACATGTCGTCAATGTAAACCTCCATTGATTTCCCTATTAGCTCTTCAAACAATCGATTTACTATGCGTTGGTAGGTGGCACTGACATTGTTTAGTGTGAACGGCATTACATTATAACAGTAGGTCCCGTCTTTAGTGATGAAGGAAGTATTTTCTTGGTCGCCCGCGTCCATCCGGATCTGGTTGTACCCGGAATATGCATCAAGAAAGCTGAGTATATCGTAGTCGACCATCGCATCGATCATGCGATCGATGTTAGGCAAAGGAAAAGAGTCCTTAGGTCATACTCTGTTCAAGTCTTTGTAGTCTATACGCATTCTTAATTTGTATCCCTTTTTAGGCACTACCACTACATTAGCTAACCAATCCGGGTACTTAACTTCCCAAATAAAACCTATTTTAAGGAGTTTGGACACCTTGTCTTTGATGAATGCATGCTTGACTTCGGACTGAGTCTTCCTCTTCTGTTTAACCAGGTGGAACTTCGGATCCAAGCTCAGCTTGTGAGTAGTTATTTCTGGCAGGAACGTATCATATCAAGATAGGACCAAGTGAAACAATCTATGTTAGCTATAAGGAATTCAATGAGTTGTTTCCTGAGCTCAGGAGTTAGTATCGTGCCCAGGTATAACTTACAATCGGGCAAATGCTCGACCAGTATGACTTGCTCCATCTCCTCAACTGTTTACTTGGTGGCATTGGGATCTTCAGGGGGCTATGAATGACCTAGGGACTCCATAATCATAATCCTCGCATGTCTCCTGCTTCTCTGGTTCGGTCGGGGGCCGGTGTCAGTGATTGCTATTTGGTTTCTTTCCTCATATCCAAACTCGGGTCCTTTGAATTTATATGTGATTTTAAGGATATGCGGATTAACTCAATAAATGATAAAAAGAGTTAGATTAAACAAATAAAGGACGTAATAAATTGTCAAACCAATTAAGAGGAGTGACCCCGAACTCAGTAACAACTTAATGAAATGCCTGCCTTCAATCCCGGGCTCAAACTAATGAAGAACAGATGAAAAAAGTAAGAACTTTGAATAACAGAGAAAATAAGAATATATTGCCTTGATATGCATGTTACAATGTGCTTTACGAATAGTAAGTCTTCCCCTTTATATAGTAGGGGCGTTTTACCTTAAGTACATTACTAAAAAAGGTAAAAATCTTTCGTTTTGCTGATCACTGATGTTTCGCCGATACGAGCCAAGATTTACGTCGTGATATCCGGTTAGGCACAGACATCACGACCATTTGTTAGTCGTGTGCAGCTGCTTAGCAATGCTCTCCGAAGTCTCAATCCTCAATTCAGACCTCGAGGATATGGCCCCGATATCCCTGAAGGCAGGTGTTTTGCCTGAGCCCCGATACGAGGGGTACTTCGCTCTGACTCTGATACATTACGGTCACGTTCTTAATCCATTTGGCTCACCGGAGAGTCGAGTTATGCATCGGGCTTGGGTTTACCCGTATACAATATATTTACAGCTTAATAATAGTTTTACACACTAAATTTCTCGTAACCTATATTAAGGACATATCTCTTCCTAGTGTTCACACAATGGCTTGTCAAAGAGACTTAGATCTCTGTAATAAATTAATTGTTTCTTCTTATTTTACGATATAATTAATAGATTCAAATTGAACGCACTAATAATGGAAAAAATTCAAAAATAGCCAGATTTACAAGTGATCATTCAAAACTAGCCACACTTTCAAAAGTAATCGAAATTTAGCCACTTTTCATGTAAAGATAAATCTGAACTAAAACACTATTCGAAATCCAGAAAATACTCCAGTATATTATACTGGAGTTCCAACATAAGTATACTGGAACTCCAGCATATTATACTGGAGTTCCAGCATAAGTATACTGGAACTATAGCATAATATAATGGAGTTCCAGTATAAGTATACTAAAACTCCAGTATAATATACTGGAGTTCCAGCAAAGTATACCGGTCCAGTATAATATGCTAAAAGTTCATACACAGATGCTTAAATCTCCAGTATATTATGATGGAACTTTCCGCGTGTTGGAGTTCCAGCATAATATGCTGGAAATTCATACACAGGTGCACAGAACTCCAGTATATTATGCTGTATCGGTCTCTGTTGCAGTAAAATAATGGCTATTTTTCAATGACTTGAAAAACGCTGGCTATTTTTCAATGACCAGTCCGAAAACTGCCTAGCCCGTGCTATTTTTACACTAATAATAAACAACGATAATATAATAGTGACAGATGCACATTCACATTGGTCCGAGCATAGGTTGGAAAAAATTCACATCTACCATCTATTTTGGTATATTGTTCACATTTACCTTCCGTTATACTAATAGGCCACATATACCCTTACCGTTAGCCAAACATTTTAAAAATACTCTCCACCTAACAAAAAATCATCAAATTAAAAACATTATTTTAAAAAAAGAAATTCATTAACCCGCAACCCGTTAAACCCATCATATAAAAATATGGAACCTAGATTTCTGAGAAGTCTTAACATATTTTATTCATTTAGAGAGAGTGAGTGAGAATGATGGTAGCAGTAGGATTCGTAAAAACTTATATTTTGGTTCTTAGTTGTTCATAGTGGTATTAGGATATTATGCTGTCAGTTTCGGATGTATTTTTGTGTGGTTATAATATGGCATCCCTTTGTCTAATGTAATGCACACATGATTGTTGGTTTGTATGTTAGTAACAATTGTATATACTTTAATAATACTTGTGTTTGGTTAATACATAAAGTTAGTGTGCTCATATTGTTAAGTTACTTTCCAGCTTGGTGGTGTACTTTCTTTTATTCTTGATAAATTTCTTAGACTGTAGTTTGATATTAAATTGAATCCCCTCTTATTATTTTATAATTTTTGTTCATTATAAGTTCAGTTATTACTAAGAATTATGAGTATCACACCCCATAGCTTGGACTCTAACTTTGGTTCTTAAAGCGTGGTTTGGCGATAATACTCGTAGCTCAAATGCTTAAAAGGTTCAGATGGAGTATCAACCATGTAAAGCCCCGGAAAACTTTTGCTAAGTATTATATTCTCACTCAAGCTCTAAGTTGGACACAAAGATGTGTGAAAAGTTATGAAGGCATAAAATACATAAATCTTATATTTATAAGGTTAAATGGATGGTTATAAGAGGAGAGGAGTAAATTGGAATCCATTGGAGTTGCTTAAGGGATGAAAATGACCTTAGCCGCACATGACCTAAGTTTAAATGAGCATATATATCAAAATATATTGAATTGAGATTTGATCTATATATTAAAATAAATTTCTTGAAGTCTAGTTTCTAACACTTCAAACCGTTTATCATTTGGATGTTCCTATAAAGAGTTATTGGTATTTTACTGAAGACTATCCTGTCAGAAAAATGAGCCGCATTTTGGGTGCCCGGGGGTGCGCCAGGCGCGAATCAGAACGCCAAAACAGAAGTAACTTTATTTGGGCATTTTGGGTGGAGATGGGCGTGGACCGTGATGCCGAAGGCATGAAATTGAAATAAAAGAGACGGGGAGAGACAAAATAGCCTCATTCTTTAAAGATTAAACCTCCCCTTTCATCCTCAAGTCATTTAAGGGTTTTCATACTACCTAAGGTGAGTTTTCAATGCGATTAACGTTAGAATACTACTTTCAAACATCAATTCTAATAATATTCCATCTCAAAATCGCTAGATTCTCAATAAGAACTCAAGAACAAGGTCTCTCCGCTAACCTAGGGTTTCACGATTCAAGGTAAGTTTCGTAAGCGCTTTCAACCACAATTGTTAGAGAGATATATGGTTGATATTTGTTCCTAAAAACTACTACAGAAACTTAGATTAACGATGAACCCTAGAAGGAGAGAAGAATCAAACCTAGGGTTTCTATATTTTGAAAATTTTGGAACTTCTAGTATTGATTTTTAAATTAACTATGTATAGATTTGTTTGGTGAGTTGATACCATTGGATCGGAGAAAACAAAGGTATTCAAAAGCAAGGAATCAAGGTGAGTAGAGACAATGCTTTTACTAAAGTTGTCTTCTCGCAAAAATCATGACATAAGTATTTGTTGGACTGTATAGGACGTTAATGTGGGATTTGAATGGAACGAGTGGAGTCACATTATCCATCAGAATTATAGAAAAGATCTTAGATGATTATCGGGGTTAATAACTCAAGAATAATATGTTGTTCCGTAAATCATGTCTCATGCATCCATGACTTGCATATATTTATTTAATGTATAAACTATAAAATTTCTTTTACATGATTTTATGGAACTGTTTTGATGAGAACTGTAGAGATATATCATTATTTTAAATTTTGTGATACAAGAATCACAGAGAAGAATATTTTGGGAGTTGTATTAGATCTTTGAGAAGGGTTCATAGCCTATAGTGGTTTATGTTACCTGAAACTACTCATGCTAGAGTAAGAGATCAGTGTACCGTTAGTTCGGTCACTATGATAGAAGTGCCCCGGTAAGGCACAAGAACGCGAGCATACTAGAACCTTGAACTGTGAGGCACCACAGGAATAGGGTCCAGGCGATCGGGCTAGGATCGTCCACCATACCGATCATATGGTGACATTTTTAGAATAAGAATCAGAAAGAATGTCAGAATCAATGGAATTCCCCAGAAAAGAAAAGCGAAGAAAAGAAAAGAAAAGAAAATGCTTTAGAAAATTTAAACGGATTTTTTTGAGAAAGTTTATATGTCTATCTATTTGAATTTTATATTTGTTTTAGAAAAGAAGAGAAAAGAAAAGAAAGAGAATTTTACTGAATGACATCAAGAACAACTTTCTACTAGATATATGAGTTGTTTGTTTCAACTCTTCAACAAAAGTTTTTAGAATTTTCTTGTATCATGCATACATACTTCTGTTAGAGTCTCGTTCCAGCTTTAGTGGGAGGATTTCTTTACTAACTGAGTACCGCTGTGGTGTACTGACGTTCTCTTCATGAGAACCTACATTGACAGATGTCAATTTAGGCACATATTTTGTAGGTTAGCAGGATACGAGCTAGGATATTCTCCTCCCATTACCAAAAGATTTGGTGAGTTCTATTTTAGTTCGTGGAGTTCGTTGATTCCAGAATTTAGTCTTATTATTCAGTATTTCGTAGAGGCTTCATAGACATAGTCAGAACAGAGTCATGGATGTCCAATTTACATTACATTTATTTTTCAATGTATTCCAGATAACAAAATGAATTTCTTTTCAGTCTATTATTTCGATTAAAGATTCAGAAAAGAATTTTCTTTAAATTATATTGAAGTATGTTGAGATGCATTGCACAAAGAAATAGAATAGAATAGAAAAACCAAGATGATTCGCTCAGTCAAGTTAAGGCACTGAGTGTCAGTTACGACTTGGTTAGAAATTGGGTCGTGATAAAGCATGTTATTAATATTGAGAGATATAACACATTATGACAATCCAATTAAGGGCATGAAAAGAGTCTAGATAACCTAAACCGGTCAAATACCACATATAGCCTGTGTACCCACTCGTCACCTTACGTACACAACTTTCACATAACAAAAAATAGCACAATCAACTCGAATCCTAATGGGTAATATCACTAGTGGGTTGGCCTATTACAGATAGTATGAGAGCCACTCTTGTGTCAGCCTTACCGATGGTGGGTCAGAGTTCAACTGAGTTTAGGCAAATCCTGGTAAGGCAGGGTGATAAGTTATGCGTCTTTTTATTTTGATGATTTAACAAACTTCATGAGAGAACCGGATAAGGAACCTGATACAATTAGTCCCCTTGTGTTCAGAGTAACTAGTCAGATGTCTGGTTCAATTCTCAATAAAATCAAATAAGGGAATAGCAGAGGGAACAGATAGGGATCAATTTCTCTGGTCGTCGTGCAGTCAACTCTACAGCTATAAAATTGCTACACTGTACCGTCTAGCAGACTGCTGCATTGTACCATCTGACAGCAGTACAACAACACAGTTGTAGCTTACTAAGGCCAAACTAAAGGACACTTTATTGAATCATCCTTGATGACCTCACACACACATATTATTAGCATGAGGCAAGGGATTTCATTTGTCTAACACTTGCAAATCCAAAAATCATATTCTCGTAAGTGCTAGCCACTTCTATCAAGAACAAAGCTCCTGCAACCTCAAGGACCAGAATCAAAGATTGAAGATATCTTAAGTCCTTAGGTTTGTTGAGTCTTAATTTGATATTTTGTTCTTCATTTGTAATCCTATACTACTTTCAAGAAGTGTCTTTGTAGGACAGATTTAAACCACTATTTGGTTTAGTTTCTTGACTAGAGTTAGTCAAGTTTTGTTGCTTTGTAATAGAGTTATTGCAAAGGGCTTACAATAGAGTTATTGTAAGGGGTGAGGGATTAAGAGTTTATTTCCTAGATTGCAATAGGTTGTAATCTAAAGTTTGCTCGGTTTAGTAGAGTTGAAATCCTACTAGGGTAGGTCGTGGTTTTTAATCCCTTGAGCAAGGAATTTTTCACGTACATATCTCGTGTTCTTTATTTACTGTAGATTGACTGTGGGAACAGATAGAGAACCTGGTTCCCTATACTGTTTGGTTTTACAGTCTGTTGCTTACTATGGGAACTGATAGAGAACCTGGTTCTCTATATAATTTGGCGGACTCTTAGTTTCTAATACGGGGCAAACCTGAGTGCTGAGTCTAGGCGAATTCCATGTGATGGGGCAAAGCGAGGACGATGAGTCCATAAGAGAGGGTGTATGTAACACCCCCAGACTTTAGATAGAGTCCCACATCGGCAAAACACAAGAGGGATGTTGGATATATAAGTTAACAAGCCTTAGATCCTAGTTATGCGTTTTAAACCTGTGAGGACCTAGGCCCAGAGCGGACAATATCACTAACGGACTGGGCTGTTACAAACCATGAAAATATTTGGAAATGTGGTCGTGTGGAAGCTAAGTGTAGATCCCTTTGCTGAATAATATGTTGGGAGACACATGGGCATTAAGTCCGCTCCAAATTGTGTTGGTAAAGAATATCCACCAATGATCTTTCTACGCCCAAGGCCAACAATTCCAGAATATTCACCACTGAAAGTAGTTCCATTTGTTTGATCCTGGCCACATCCATATATAATCCTAACTTGGTCATTGGTCTAATTAAAACAAAAGTAATCACATCACCAGCCATGTCCTTTTGTTCTTTCTCCACTCGCATATTTCACATCGTAGGTACAACTATGATCACTAGTACACTTAAAACATAGGTCCAGATCATCTAAACATCTTTCACCATGTAGAAAGCAATCTATTAGCAAACTAAATTTCTAAATCACTGCCACCAAACTAAATCACTGCCAGTGTCTATTAGCAAGAAATTTCTAGTTCTTGACTGCCAAGCATAAAAGATGCAACATACTCACTATTTACGAAGTGTGTATGACATCGTGCAAGCCTATTTTCAAGCAATGAGTCGTGGTCCTTGAACTTTGATTTTTCAAATACATCGCGATGGTAAATAGTAAAAGTATAGGATGGCAT
>AWOL01S0109285.1:2894-13754 GCA_000715115.1 Nicotiana otophora
CAAGTCAATCATGGCATAAATCAATGAAACATGCTGTGGCATGCAACCCGATCCCATAAATATTCTCACAATCAGGCTCTCTGCCTCACTCAGTCATCAACCTCTCCAGTCTCTCGGGCTCTCAGAAATCATGATAAGCAGCCCAAACAATAATGATATGATGCATCAATAATGAACAATAGAGACCGAGATGTAATATGCAAGTAAAATTGTGACTGAGTACAGAATAGTAATTTAACAGATAATTCAATATGTACACAACCTCTGTGAGTCCCAACAGTGTCAACACATGGTTTAAATATGATTTACAGTTCGATTTCTCTAATACGTGAAAAAATGTACGGGTAACAACAAATAATTCGACTACACAAATACATGAAATTAACCAAGTCACAATTCCTACGGTGCACGCCCACACGCCCGTCACCTAGCATGTGCGTCACCTCAAAACCAATCACATAACACATAATTCGGAGTTTCATACCCCCAGGACCAAATTTAGAACAATTATTTATCTCAAGCCGTGTAATTCTTTATTCAGCAATGTCTTTGCCACGCGAATCATCCTCCAAACGCCTCAAATCTAGTCACAAATAATTCGATTAAGTCAATACAATTTATAGGAATTAATTCCATATGAAAATACTAATTTTTTCAACAAAATCCGAAATTGCACCCAAAAGTTGCCCATGGGGACCACGTCTCGGAATCTGATGAAACTTATAAAATCCAACAATCCATTCAATTACGAGTCCAACCATACTAGTTTCACTCAAATCCGACTTCGAATCGACATTCAAATCCCAAAAAATTATTTTTATGAAATTTTTACAATTTTTTCCAGATTTTCATCTCAAAATACTGATTAAATGATGAAAATAATGATATATTCATGTGTATTAACCAAATCCGAGTTAGAATCACTTACCCCGATAAATTTCTTGAAAATCCCACGAAACATTACCACAAATCGAGCTCCCAAAGTCCAAATATGAAATAATACTCTAACCCTCGTTCATATAGTACAAGAATCTGATCCCTCATTCTGCTGACCACACATTTTTTTGTGCGGCCGCACATCCCATGTCCCGCGGCCGCAAGTCCAAATTGTGCGGTCGCACTTTAACTGTGGCTGCAATACTAGGCTTCAATAAATTGACCATAACTTTCTGTACAGATGTCCAAATGATAATTGGTTCATCTTTCTGAAAACTACATTTAAAGGGCTACAACATTCGTTTTGAATCATCTCCAAATTCCATATAGATTAAAAGATATAAGCTTCCGAAGTTAGACCATCGAATTTGCAGAATCTCAATTCTGCGGCCGCGAGAGGAATTCTGTGGTCCGCATTTTTCCTCTGCTGTCCGGACTTTTACATTGCCTCAGCACTCCAAAATGTGCCCCGCATTTTAAAAGTTTCAGAACAATATTAGAGTGCCGAAATGCCCAAACTCGCTCAAAACTCACCCCGAAACACACCCGAGCCACTCGGGACCTCGTCCGAATGTACCAACAAGTCCTATAACATGATACGAACTTAGTCGAGCCCCCAAATCACATCAAACAAAAACAAAAAAATAAATCTCACTCCAATTCAAGCCTAATGAAAACTAACAATTTCCAACTTCTACATTAAATGCCGAAACCTATCAAATCAAGTCCGACTGACCTCAAATTTTGCACCAAGTTATAAATGACATAACAGACCTATTTCAATTTCCAGAATCGGATTTCGACCTCGATATCAAAAAGTCAACTCCCCGGTCAAACTTCTAAACTTAAATTTCTATTTTAGTCATTTCAAGCCTAATTTAACTATGGATTTCCGAATAATTTTTTTTTCCGGACATGCTCCTAAGCCCAAAGTCATCATACGGAGCTATTGGAATCATCAAAATTCTATTCTGGGGTCATTTACACATAGGTCACATCCGGTCAATCTTTTCAACTTAAGTTTTTATCTTGGAGACTAAGTGTCTCAATTCATTTCAAAACCTCAACGGACCCGAATCAATTACCTCGGCAAGTCATATAACAAATGTAAAGTATAAATTGAGCAGTAAATAGGAGAACGAGGCTGTAATACTCAAAAATAACCGGCCGAGTCGTTACACAGACGTTAGAAACCAGATTGCTTCTAGGATAATATTTTGCGCTAAGAAATTTTGACCATAGATTGTCTACTGTTCTAATCCTCCACCATCGACTAACTACACCCGGTTCAAATAAAACCCTTGAAAAAGAACCGTGCCATAAAGAAAAATCAAGAAACTTGTCGAATTATATATATATATATATGCTTCTTCTTCTTTTCTTTGACTTAATCCCTCAAGAAACTTGTCGAATGACATCCATCGTCGGAAAAAATAAAAATAAATTAAAATTTTCAATCAAATGAATTACAAAAACACACATAAACATTTATGCATTCTATACATATATACATCCCTACCCCACACTTTAAATTGTGTCATGTCCCTATGACATACAAATAAAAAGAAAGAGGTAAGGACAACTTCCCTGAACATCTAGTCAGGGTTTGAATCGAAGTTGGGCTCCATTCCTCGCGCCTGAACTAATGCATACATCCATGCAAATAGCTTCTTATCGGCCTTTCTTGGTTACACCCTATACTTATTTTTTCGCTTGCCGCAGTCTGCTCTCTCTCGCCCTTCTCTTTCCACATAACACTAGCAGATAGCATCTCCCTTTTTACCCCCGTTTCTACATTCATCTCAAAAATCACAGTCTCCTCGCCCACTCTAAGCATGAGTTTTCTCTCATGTATATCTAATATAACTCTATCCGTTGCTAGGAATGGTCTTCCTAGGATGAGGGGGACCTCCTTGTTCTCTTCCATATTAACCACTATGAAATCCACATGAAATACAAACTTATCTACCTGAACTAAGACATTTTCAACTATTCCCTCGAGTATTAGAGTCGTTTGGTCTGCCAGCTGCAAAGATATTGGTGCGGACCTCATCTCTCCAATCTCCTTATCCAGTTTCCTGTAAATAGATAGAGGCATTAAATTAATTGAGGCACCAGAATCACATAGAGACTTATCAAAATTAGTAGTGCCTAAAGAGCAAGGTATGGTAAAACTCCTTGGATCTCCATACTTTTGTGGGAGTTTGTTTTGCAATATTACACTGCAATGCTCTGTGAGTTTGACCACTGAGGTCTCTTCTATTTTCCTCTTCTTTGTCATAATCTCCTTCAAGAACTTGGCATAAGCCGATATTTGTGAGAGCACTTCTATGAATGGTAGGTTTACATGAACCTGTTTCAGCACATCTAGAAATCTGCTTGTCCAGCTTTTCTCGACTCAGCTTTTGGGGAAAAGGCAGCGCAGAAATATGCTTGCTCTCATCATGTTCCGCCCTTCTTGATTTTTCTTCCTTTTTTTTCTCAGTTTTCATCGGGCCTTTATTCTTTTTATTAACATCGCCCTTCAACTACTTCTCACTTTCTTTTTCAAAGTTCACCCCATTTTGGATCGGGGTGGGATCTTTCAACACTTGCCCACTTCTCAGAGTTACAGCTATCACTGTTTCTTTTGGATTTCTTTCAGTATCAGCGGTAAGTGTTCCTGGGGATCTCTCCGAAATTAAAGTAGCTAAGTGCCCAACCTGTTTTTCTACTTTTCGAAAAGATATACTCAATTCTTTGATAGCTGCATCATGGGCATCAAGCCTCTTATCTGTCTTGATAATGAAGGTCTTCATAAGATCTTCCATGCTAGATTGATTCGACTGTGAAGAGTGATATTGTTGCCTCTGTTAATTTTGAAAACTTATAGCTCTTTGTTCTAGGAATCTAGGGTTGCTTTGTTGCCATGCATTTGCAGTACCCCCAGTTTAACTCCATGAAAAGCTGGGGTGCCTCTGACCCATTACATTATAGTTTCCTACAACATTTACTTTCTCAGTTGAGGCTTGACACTCATGGGTGGAGTGTCCTCTTCCACATATATCACAAGCTGCGTGGTGCATAATTTGCATCGAAGCTACATTTAGCTTCTGTATTTCTTTAGCCATAGCATCAAGTTGTACTTGTGCAGATGTAGTAGCATCAACTTGGTGAACACCAGTTGATTTGCTTATTTCTATACTCTCAGAGGGCCACTGATTAGCATCTTCGTATAATTCATCAAGAATTGTAACTATCTCCTCTAGAGTCTTCTTCATATAAGGGCCTCCAACTGCATTGCTCAAAGTTCTATGCGAGGCCAATGTCAATCCATCCCAAAAATCCTGGAGTTGCATCCAGAGTTCAATTCCGCTATGTTGACACCTTCTAACTATCTCGTTAAACCTCTCCCATGCTTCAAAAAAGATTCATTCTCTTTCTGGAAGAAGTTATGGATTTCTCTTCTAAACTTGCTCGTCTTGGTTGAGGAGAAATATTTATCAAAAACATTTCTGGTCATTTCCTCCCATGTTCTAATTGATCCATTTGGCAAGCTTCAAAACCACTGCTTCGTATCATCTTTAAGTGAAAAGGGGAATGCGCTTAAATATATTGCATCTTGTGACACCCCATTATATTGAAAAATGTTCATAATTTTCTCGAAGTCCATCAGATGCGTGTTTGGATCTTCGTTCATCTTCCCTCTGAAAACTCAACTGCTTTGAATGGTTTGAAGCAAACCTTGCTTGAACTCGAAATTATTGGTTGCAATTGGATGTGATCTAACACTTCACAATCCTTGATTGTATACTGGTCTGGCATAGTCACACAATGCTCTACCATGCCTTGGTAGCGCATTCTCGAAATGGTCTTCAATCAAGGGTCGATTTAGATTGAATCTTCGACCCCTATTGTCTTCGACAGTTTCCTTAGCAGCTCTATGGGCTGCCTCAGCAGCTATCCTTGCAGTTGCCTCTACCTTATTGTCATCGTTATTAGCCATGTGTTCTTGGGATGAAGGTTGCCCCAAGAACCATATGGTAAACTCTTTCTCCTTCCTCAGTTGCCGCAAGTATTTTCCAATTCCAGTTTGCAGGGTATTACTTCTCTATAAGAAGATCGTGTCATACACCACAAACTTAACCTGTTGCCTGCACACTGAGGAGAAACCCATGAAGAACAAAAATAAAAGTAAAAATAAAAACAAATTCCTGAATTAGCACTGCAAACTATTTCCAATACTATTAATTTCCGATCCCCGACNCTTCCTTAGAAACTCTATGGGCTGCCTCAGCAGCTATCCTTGCAGTTGCCTCTACCTTATTGTCATCGTTATTAGCCATGTGTTCTTGGGATGAAGGTTGTCCCAAGAACCATATGGTAAACTCTTTCTCCTTCCTCAGTTGCCGCAAGTATTTTTCCAATTCCAGTTTGCAGGGTATTACTTCTCTATAAGAAGATCGTGTCATACACCACAGACTTAACATGTTGCCTGCACACTGAGGAGAAACCCATGAAGAACAAAAATAAAAGTAAAAATAAAAACAAATTCCTGAATTAGCACTGTAAACTATTTCCAATACTATTAATTACCGATCCCCGGCAACGACATCAAAATTTGACGAGCGCAAAACACACACTTAAATTGTGCTTGCTAGTCAAAGATAGTATAGTATAATTATCGTGTCCACAGGGATTGGATTTAAATAGTATTATCGTAGTTTGTAACTAGATTGCTATCCAGGAGGATCAATAGTTGAGATATATATGAATTCTAACTATAAATAACTAAGAATCTAAAGCTATTGACTAATGACAATCGCAACAAAGGTAAGCAAGGAAGTTATTAATGGGAGAAAATATGGGTTGATAGGATAGGTGCAAGATAATTGTTTGGGATCTAACTCTATATAATTCACTTCTAATGTTCAAGTGAGTCTCTCGAATTCACTTAATTATCAGCACAAATATTTAGTAGAAACTTCTCTCTCGATTAAGTCTCAACCTCACAATATGAACCAATTTAAGCTCGGTGAAGATATGCAAGAATTCGTAATGGATTGATCTTTAGGAGAACCTCTTTCGATTATCCTCCTAACTAGGTTTAATCAAGGATTCAACTAGCCTCTTTCGATACTTAGAAGAATCTATGAACTATACCAACAATATAATGCAAATATATCACAAGTTATGGCTCTCTCGATTACAAGAACAAGTGAACATAGATGCACAATTAAATCTTCCAAAAATGATTCAAATACATAAAACTAAAGTTATAATCCACAAACAACCATCAACACACCAAATCCATCAAAATCCAAAGGTTCTACTCCATAGACATGGATAAGTTCTTCACAAATGAAATAAAAGTATAGGAAAATATAAATACAATCCAAACCCGGATCTTGAGTGAGGAAGGAAAGATGAAACCTTGTGCTCTAGCTTCTCCATCTTATCCTTAGCTTTCTTAGGTTTTGGTATGTCAAAAGTGTGTCAAAAATGGTATTTTGGGGTATTTAATCCGCCCCTAAAATAAATCCTGGACAAAACTATCCTTTCTTAGCAAAACAAGACTTTTCTCGGACAGGATATGCATGATTGTGCACCTGCTCACACACTTAGTTGCGCATTTTGCACATTGTTCTGCCCCAAGTGCGCGCCCAGGTGCATGATCGCGCACTTGGTCGCGTACCTAGGTGGTAAGTTATGAATTTGGGAAAACATAAAACATGAAAGTTGTATCCCTTTTAAATATATTTCCAACTATATATTATGGAGTCCAAACGGAGTTCTGAGCGAAAAGTTATATGTATTTTACTGGACACTGCGCAATATGCCTGCTCGATTCTTCGTTTAGTTCCACTATCATTCTTTGATCCCCGAACTCGATCTCGACTTAATCCTTGAGCTTTTACTCAGACTTCAAAGCTTCAGAATAGCTTGAATTCATTCCATAACATCTACATATATCGAAATCACTCCTACAAGGTATAAAACACATAATTAGTGCAAAACACTAGCGATTAAAGCTCCAACTCAATTAAAGTGCAGTAAATTAGAGTGCGATAAGAGACTAAAACATAATATTATAGCCTACCATCAAACAATTGAGGTGATTGATCTTTGGACCTCTTTTGTTCATAGTGAAACCAATGAAGTTCTGGTTCGTATGAAGTTGATTGAGTGCCCATCAGCAATAATAAAGAGGGAGGGAGATAGAAGATCCCCTTGTTTAAGGCCCCTGGAAGACTTAAAAAGTCCATATCTTGAGCCATTTATGATAATGGAGTATCAATTGTTCGAAATTAATCTGAAGACTCAATCGATAAGAATCTCTAATATGTCCATCTTCCTTAAAACAACATTTATGAAAGCCCATGATATTTTATCATAGGCTTTAGACATGTCAAGCTTAATGACTACATTGCCTCCATTATTATTATCCTCGATATTATGGATAATTTCTTGAGTTAGGAGGCTATTCTCTGTGATGATTCTTCCTTGAACAAATCCAGATTGGCTTTCAGATATCATTTTAGNAATATTATAGCCTACCATCACACAACTGAGGTGATTGATCTGTGGACCTCTTTTGTTCATAGTGAAACCAATGAAGTTCTGATTCGTATGAAGTTGATTGAGTGCCTATCAACAATAATAATGAGGGAGGGAGATAGAAGATCCCCTTGTTTAAGGCCCCTGGAAGACTTAAAAAGTCCATATCTCGAGCCATTTATGATAATGGAGTATCAATTGTTCGAAATTAATCTGAAGACTCAATCGATAAGAATCTCTAATATGCTCATCTTCCTTAAAACAACATTTATGAAAGCCCGTGATATTTTATCATAGGCTTTAGACATGTCAAGCTTAATGACTACATTGCCTCCATTATTATTATCCTTGATATTATGGATAATTTCTTGAGTTAGGAGGATATTTTCTGTGATGATTCTTCCTTGAACAAATCCATATTGGTTTTCAGATATCATTTTTGGAAGAATAATTGCAATCCTCACTGCAATAATCTTAGAAAGGATCTTGTTTGAAAAGTTGCAGAGGCTAATGGGTCTTACCTGAGAGAGACTAGTGGGATTTTTGACTTTTGGGATTAAAACAAGACTTGTATGAGTGGCAAACTTGGTCATAGCAGCTCCTTCAAAGAAATAGGAAACAAATTGGCATACATCATGTTTGATAATCCTCCAAGCACTCGGAAAAAAGTTCCCATTATAACCATCTGGACCAACCACACTATTGTGGTCCAGTGAAAAAACAATATCTTTAATTTCGGATTCAGAGAAAATTTGATGAAGGTTCAGATTGTCTTCTTCAATAACCACACTATCCACCCATATAAAGATATCAAATCTGTTAGGCTCTTGAGGTTGGGTGAATAGAGTAGAAAAATATTGCACTGCAGCCTCAGATGTTGCATGATTTCCTTCCACCCAGTTATCATTAGAGCCTTTGATCTTGACAATTATGGATCTCCTTCTTCTTTCCTTAATAGTGCTATGAAAGAACTTGGAATTGGATTCTCCATCTTCCTCCCATTTGACCCTAGCTTTCTGTTTAAGAATATAGTCATGTTTGTGGAGCCACTTAATGTACTCAACATTTAATTTGTGAATGAGAATTCTATTCGAGTTAGAGTTGTCAGCATCATAATTCTCTTCGCATATAGCAATTTTCGCCTCCATTTCCTTAGTGATTTTGAAGACATCTCCAATACTACTTTAGACCACCTGCTAAGCACTTTGGATAACTTTTTCAATTTGTATTGAAGGATCCAAGATGCATTACCCTAAAAGCTTCTGCCCAAGCATTTTTCACAATTGTTAAGTAGTCAGGTTCAGAAGATCAGAAGTTAAGGAACCTAAAATACTTGATAGTATCATCATTATGATTATAGCAGCTCATGAGAAAGAGGTTGTGGTCAGAACTTGTCTTTGGCAAATGATCAACCCTAGTAACTTCGAAAGAATTATATCAAGATTCATTATCCATCACCCTATCTAGCTTTTTGCTAATCATGTTCCCTCTTCTTCTATCATTGCACCATGTGAAAGGATGTCCTATGAAGCCATCGTCAAAGAGTTCACAATCTTCCATACAGTTAATAAAGTCCAAACTTTTGCTAGCATGTAAGGGACCCCTCCAAGTTTCTCTTCAGCAGATAATATGGAGTTGAAATTCCCTAGAACTGTCCAAGGACCATCGACTTGTGAATGGGTATTTCTGAGCTTCCTCCATAATTTTCTTCTTTTAGCACTTGTGGACTTGGCATAGATCACTGTGATCCAGTGAATTTGGTTGTCCCCTTTGGGTTAATTTGAAGGGTGATTTGTTGGTTGCTTCTGGAAAAAATATTGCAATTGAAATCATCATTCCAGAAAAATTAAACTTTGCTATTGGCATTAGACACGACATGATCATAGCCCAACCCTCTTCTATATGTGTCAATGTGAGGAGATGGTAAGAAAGGTTCTTGTAGAGTAATGAAATTAACATGGTTTATCTTAACCAGATATTTGAGTCTGGCGAAGGCTTTCTTTGATTTCATTCCTCTAATATTCCATGAGATGAGCTTAATCATGGGAAACATTTGAGGAGGAAGTGACATGCTTTCCTTTGTTGATAGGTTTTTGAGAATCTTGTAGGCCACTCTTCTTTCCTTTCTTTTTTGTTTTGTGCATTAGACACCTTGGGGATAAGCCCTGTTTGTTAGTGACTTCTTCTATTTCTACCTCTAGAAGAGGTGATGGTGGTTCATATAAGCTTTCAGCTACCTGTTCCCCTTCATCCTCGCTAGATTGTATTAAATTTTCTTATATCTTTTCCACAGAGTTTTCATCTTCAATATGTTCCTCCAAATCTTCAAAAAACTCCTCCTCGGATCTATCACCTGATTCATCCTGAGTTTTGGTCTAAGTCAGGTCCAAGTGTTATAGGGTGGTCGTGTGGGAGAAAGTCTAAACATCCCAAGTCGATCACCAGTTGGCCTCCATTTGCTTGGACACATGCAATATCATCAGTAAGAGGATACTTAATGGAGTTATTTGAGCTCCCTTCTGTTCTTTGACTTATATTATTATCAGCCTTTTCTGGTATAGGGACTTCCCTGTGTTGCATATCTTCCTGTTGATGCTTTTCTTGACTGATAGATTAGTAGATTTTTCCCCTATTTTTTGTCTCCTCTTCAATGTTAATGATGTCTTTGATCTTGCTTTCCATGACCTGCTTATATTTTTGTTTGGCCCACGCCATGTTTGTCACTCTAAGATAATTGGTGGCCATGCCCTTTTGCTTTCTCTTTTTGCTTCTGTTGTTTCTCTTTTTCTTTTGTTGGAATCCTTCTAGTTGTGGCTCTGCATGAAACGATGTCTCAATTGGTAGTTGAGTCTCAATAAGTGAAGTACTTTTAGTAAAATTTTGAGGCTCATTAATAAAGGTAGTCTTGGCAGGGAGTTGAGGCTCATTAATAACAAGGGCCTTGGTTTGTACTACTTCCTCCTTTTTATTATTAAAGTTGGCAACATTGGCATTTCTTTTTTTGTTTGCAGGCTTCTTGTTACTTTTCCTTGTGACTTGGGTAAAGCCATCATCTTCCTTGTTTTCTCAGTAACTTGTGTTGCAACTTCTCTGGCCTTTGAGGTTTCAGTTGTGTTATCAGAGTTTTTTCTTTCTTCCTCTCTTTTGATTTGTGTTTTCGAGTTATCTTGTTGGTTATCCTTGAGTTCCTCGGCTATTTTAGCATTCTTTAGCGCCTCCACTTTGTATTTGGAGCTGTCATGTCCCTAAAGTTTACAAGTTTTGCAAAATGTAGGAATCCCTTCGTAGTCCAACTTCTGTACATGACCTTTCAAGCCTACTCTCTGTCCTTCTTGGCTAACCCACACTGATTTTTGTAGAGGCTTGAGAAGATCTACCTCGACTCTT
>AWOL01S0109288.1:0-35171 GCA_000715115.1 Nicotiana otophora
CATTTCCCATTCACCCTCATTTTAAGAATATTACATCTTAAAACATTAAAACCTCAACAAAAGATTATAGCGACTGCGAATTTTCTTGGAGTTCAAGAAAGAATCTCAAAGATTATAAAAAAAATGTAACTTTTGTATCGACTTTAAGCCACTAAGCTTTTGAATATCTTAGGGTTGGACATAAAACGCTGACCCCTAAGAAACATTTCACTTTTAGGGATAGGGTACCAAAACAGTTGGCCCTTGTGTCTAAATATCTGAAAGGATTTGATCTCTAGATCTTTAAATGTTGGCCATGCAAAATAAGAACTTTTATGCGTGTAAAAATATTTTCACTATACTATAACGACACATAAAAGATAGCTACACAAAACTTTCATAAAATATGAAATTTGAAACTTGAAAAAATAAGACAAGTTATAGCGTGATTCATTATTATCATCACCCGGGGCGGAGCCAGCATGAGCCCACTGAATTCGGCCAAACCCAGTAATTTTGGTTTAAGACCTGACTCCGTCTTTGATCATCACAATATAAATGTACATTTACTCTAGTGTAAGAAATGATTTGGTATCCGATTCCGATCATACAAATCTCTGTGTCAGCATTTTAGGCTTTGAATATCAGTCAAGCTAGGTAACAAGATAATGGACAGAATCTAAAAAAAGAAGAGCAACATTTGATAATGTTTAGCCAATATTTAGCTCAGATAAAACGTGTGGAAATACTGTTTTAGCTTTTGCAAAATGTTTTTGGCTAAGTAAATGACTCATTCTTTCGACCACCTTTTATCATAATATAAATTCAATAAACACGTTACAGCATTTACATACACCAATACGAACCTTACATAACAACAAGTCATGCAAAAGGATTATATTGTGCGTCTGAACAACATCAACTAAAGGCAATCCGGTGAACAAAGTATTATGTATTCACCCATGATTGGAGAAAGGGCGGTACTCCTAAGGGTATGATATGGATAGCCTACCATTATGCAAGCATTAGTAGCTGTTGTCACGACTCTAGCACATGACCTATAGGTCGCACAAAGACAACTTTACCGTTGCTCCCGGTAGCATATTCAGAATTTTCACTAAGGGGTGTCAAAATATAAAAAATTAGATACACCGAAAAATCAAGAAGGGTCAACGTGTAGTAAATATACATAAATTAAAAAAAATTATCTAGCAATACTAAGTAATTTTTTCCAGCGAAGAGGTGTCGATTGACACCCCTTGGTTGAATGTGGCTCTGCCACTGGTTGCTCCAAGACTCCCTTTCAAATTACAATCTTAAAACTAAATGGTCGTTTGGGTTGGAAACAAGTTATCCATAATTAATTATCTCGGAATTAGTTATTCATCCTCACATAGAGATAAAAAAAATACTACAAACCCGGAATAACTAATCTCGAAATTATTTATACCACGATTTTATCCCTAACAAACATGAAATAACCTCATATCATATCTAATTCCGAAATTAATTATCTTTTGTCCCTTCTACTAAACTAGCCCTAAGTTCTAAGAATTCTTTTTATCATAAAAGTCATAGTATAGTACTATTAAACACAATCATATTAAATAATAAAACGGAGAGAGCAACTTTATTAAAGGAATAGTATAGCAAAGAAAGACCATAATGGTATTAACTTGAAGAGGAATCATATTGAGTGGACAAAACATGTGAAAAATGCAGAAGTAAATAGAGATGATAGTACAGAAAAATGAATAGAATTAGAGATAGCAAATAATAATAATAAATGTAAATGGACATTGGGAATGGAACCAAGGGGGAAGTGTGGGTGCAGACTGCAGAAGCAGAAGAGCAGTCAAAATAGGACAGAATAGAACACTGTAGCTAAAGGACACTGTCTATTTCTGAGCCATTATAATTTATAGGAGTAGAGTAATGACTAGACCAGTCCACATGAGTAGATGTACAGAAATATAGCACCAGAAAGATAAAACTGCTCTGTCAAAAGTGCAGGGATTGATTCAGATTCTTCTTTAATCTTAAAATTTGTGGTATAAGATCGAGCTTAGAGAATAAAAAAATTCCTTATTAAAAAGAACTACTAATATTTTTTTAATATTAGTAAATTTAGTCTTGAATTCCTAAAATAACTATTATTCGAAATAATATTTTTGAGCTGAAGTGACTTTTAATTTGGAATGAAAAGAGTATCTCTTAATAGACTTACTAAGCACAAATTTGCAGTAATGAATCAGTGAGTTTTTTTAAATTAGACAATTATACACTTTGCATGATATCAGATAGTTAATAAGTCAAATTATTAGATGGTTGACCAGTAAAACAAATTTAGACCCCATACCATAAGGAGAGGTAAATGTATCCGGAATTTGAAGGTTGCAGGTGCACTTTGTGTTCAAACAAAATCTGATTTATATATCGAGTGTCATTACTAATATTTTTAAAAGACATATTATATGTATACACGGAATTTTTGTCGAACTTTTTGAGTACCGGTGACCCCTCTAATTACTGCATAAGTCCGCCTCGGGGCATGAGCACACGCGTAACACTTACCACCCCTAATACCATTTCATTCTAGTTACTCTCTCCGTTCTAGTTTATCTGAACCTATTTTCTTTTTGGTCTGTTGCAAAAAAAATGATCCTTTTCTAAATTTGAAAATAATTTAGCTTAAACTTTTAATTCTACCCTTAATGAAAAGCTTTATAACCACACAAATACTCTGGACCCTTTTTTGACTGGTTTAGAATCACAAATTTCAATTTTTTTTATTTTTTCTTAAATTTCGTACCCAATTAAATAGATTTATATAAATTAGAACGGAGGCGGGAACGAGGTGGGAACGGAGGAGGGAGTAATATTTTTCAGCCCATCAGTAATTTGCAGAGATGAGTAAATTGATTTAATGAGAAGTGTTTAAAAGCTTTATATTTTGTACCGTGTGCTGCTATTTGCAGGAAGAAACAGGTGAGAAACTGAGAAGAAGAAGCCCACTCACACAGTGACTGCAAATTTTGCAGTCTGCACCTTGCTGCTTTTCTTTTATTTGTCAGCTCAGCTGAGTCATCCAAAAACTGACTTCCAACCATGATTCATCCTCCCACTTTCGGAATTTATTTTTATCTTTGTGGTAAACATTTATCTGCATGCCATGTTAAATAGGTGCATGACTGCATGTTTTTGCATTTAGCGTGCGATTTGTGTTTGTCTTTTATCTCATGCATGTGATATCTTATCCCATGAAATATTCATAACAACAATAACAATAACAAATTCAGTATAATTCCATAAATATGGTATGTAAAAAATAGTGCGTACGCAGACCTTATCCCTACGTTATAGAGATAGAGAGGTTGTTTCTCATGATCCTCGGCTCAAGAAAATATGAAAATAAAGCAACCAAGCAACAAACAATAATAACAACAATGTAATATGGTAACAGACGCGAATGACACAATATGTAATAATTACGAATCATGAATAAATAGTCCTAGTATTACTAGTAAGCCTGTTAGGATCGGTAAATCGGGTAGTACGGAATTTAGCCAAACAATATTATAATGACAATAACAAAGACAATGCAATTTGATAATAACGACAATTAAAGAAAATAAAGAAGACACAAATTTAACGTGGTTCGGTCAAGGTGACCTACGTCCACAAGCGGAGAGGAGCAATTTCACTATACCAACAAGAGTACAAAAGAGAGTACAAAATTAGAGTAAATACTCTAATTAGTCCCAAATATCCCAAGAGAATAACCTCACAAGATCACTCCAAAGAAAGGATTCACTCAAGTGTTTTCCAACACTCACTCTCTTACAAAAATACTGTATAATAAAATAAAGGAGGAGAAAGAAAGACAATAGTGAAAAACTCTTGAATTGGTGTGTTTACAAATGGGGAGAAACCCCTCTATTTATAGCAAGAAATCCTTGGCCTAATAGTGGATATTATGTCATGACAAATGTCATGATCCACAAATTTTATTATAGTGGATATTATGTCATGGCAAATGTCATTAAAATTTGCCCCCCACTTGAGAAGAAGCTAAATTAATGGCCATATTATAAATCTCTACCTTGGTTTAATTTCGGCTTATATATAGTAATTTTGCTCCACCTTCTCCGCAAAAATCCCAATGGGCAAAATCATTCTTCATAAATGACAATCAAGTTCAGGCAAAGCTTGAACTTGGATACTGGAAGAGGTTTTGTGAACATGTCAGCAGGATTGTCTCTAGCACTGATCTTCTGAACATAGACTTTTCCTTCAGCAACGATTTCTCGGATGAAATGATACTTTATATCAATGTGCTTCGTCCTCTCATGATACCTTTGATCTTTAGTCAAGTGAATGACACTTTGACTATTACAGAAAATGGTAATATCACCTTGGTGTAAGCTGAGTTCCGCAAATAGACCCTTCAATCATAAAGCTTCTTTGATCGCCTCGGTCACTGCCATATATTCTGCTTCGGTAGTAGATAAAGCTACTACATGTTGTAATGTAGCTTTTCAACTAATAGCGCAACCACCGATGCAAAATACATAGTCTGGCAGTGATATTCTTTTGTCAAGATCACCTACATAATCTGAGTCTACAATATCAACCAAAGAGTTAGTATTTCTTCCAAACTCCAAACATGTGTTTGAAGTACCTCGCAAGTATCCGAGAATCCATTTTATAATATGCCAATGTGCTTTACCAGGGCAAGCCATATACCGGCTTACCACGCTCACTATTTGTGAAATGTCTGAACGTGTACAAATCATTGCATACATAATACTGCCGACTGTACTGGAATAAGGAACCTGTGCCATGTACCTCTCTTCTTCCTCTGACTGCGGGGATTGAATAGCTGATAACTTAAAATGAGCAGCAAGAGGGATACTAACTGGTTCAGCATCTTTCATGCCAAACGTTTTCAAGACTTTCTCCAAGTACTTCTTCTAGGGCAGAAATAGTCTGTTGTCTTTTCGATCTCCATGCCAAGTATTTTCTTAGCTGCTCTCAAATCTTTCATCTCAAATTCATTTTTCAGCTGACTTTTCAAATTGTGAATTTCTGTTAAATCCTTAGCAGCAATGAGCATGCAATCAACATATAATAATAGATACATAAATGAGCCATCATTTAACTTCCGGAAGTAAACACAACTGTCATACATGCTCCTAGAATAACCATGACCCAACATAAAGGAATCAAACTTTTTATACCATTGTCTTGGAGACTGCTTTAATCCGTATAAGAATTTCTTCAATAAGGAAACATGATCTTATTTTCCTTTAATTTCAAACCCTTCGGGTTGATGCAAGTATATTTGTTCCTCAAGTTCGCCTTGCAAGAAAGTTGTCTTAACATCAAGCTGTTCTAATTCCAAATCATACATGGCAACGAATGCAAGCAAGACACGAATAGAGCTATGTTTAACAACATGTGAGAAAATATTATTAAAATCAACTCCTTGTACCTGACTATAGCCCTTTGCAACTAATCGTGCCTTGTACCTCACATCTTCAACCCATGGAATGCCATCATTTTTCTTGAAGACCCATTTGCAACCAACAATTCTTTTTCCTGATGGCGGCTTCACAAGAGACCACATACCATTCTTATTGAGAGACTCAATTTCTTCATTCATTGCAATTAGCCATTTGGCTGAGTTAGCATCAGAAACTGCTTCTGAATATTTTGATGGTCCTCCAATTTCTTCAGTTTCCTGTGCAACTGAAAAAACAAATGCAACATAATCTCCAAACCTTAATGGTTGTTTACCTTCTCTTCTTGGTCTATGTTTGGCTATAGAATACTCATCTTCTTCTGGTTCAACTTCAGGAGTCTCGACTTTAAGAATTTCAGCTTCTGGCTCAACATCAGGAATTCAGCTTTTGGCTCAACTTCAGGAGTTTCAACTGTATTTTGCTCCAAAGTTGATGAGCTTGGCTCAGAAAGAATGCCAATCTCAACCTCCACCTGCTTCTGTGTACTCTTTCCTTTATCTGTATTACAAGAACTAGAAGACTCTTTTCTAGAATGTAACATGGAGGATTCATCAAAGGTTACATCTCTGCTAATTATAAATTTTGGTGTCGTGGGATCATGATACCATAGTCGATATCCTTTCACCCAGATGAATACCCAAGGAAAATGCACTTTTTAGCCCTTGGCTCTAATTTTCCATCATTTACATGCATGTATGCAGGGCAACCAAATATATTTAAATCAGAATAATTAGCAGGAGTACCTGACCATATTTCCTTTGGAGTTTTAAAGTTAAAAGGTGCAGAAGGAGCTCGGTTGACAATATAACAAGCTGTAGAGATAGCTTCTGCCCAAAAGGCGTTTGTCAACCCAGCATTTGAAATCATACAACGAGCCCTTTCCAAGAGAGTTCTATTCATCCTTTCTGCCACACCATTTTGCTGAGGTGTCATTCTCACAGTATGATATCGAGCAATTCCTTCATTCTTGCAAAATTCGTTGAATTCATCATTACGAAATTCCACGCCATTATCTGTTCTAAGCCGTTTAACCTGTTTTTCTGTTTGCTTCTCAATCAAAACTTTCCATTGTTTGAAATTTAAGAAAACATCACTTTTATTTTTCAAGAAATAAACCCAAACTTTCCTTGAATAATCATCATTGAAAGTTAACATATACCCGGCACCACCTTTTGATGGGGTACGTAAAGGACCCCAAAGATCTGAATGGATGTAATCCAAAGTATCTTTTGTTCTATGAATCGCTGGAGATTTGAAGCTGACTCTTTTCTGCTTCCCGAACACACAATGTTCACATAACTTCATATTTCCGGTACTTTGGCCACATAAGAGGCCTCTTTTACTGAGGATGGAAAGACCTTTTTCACTCATATGCCCCAATTGCATATGCCACAATTTGGTGATGTCAGAATCTGATTTATCTGATATTGAAACTGCAGCGGCACCTGTAACAGTAGATCCCAAAAGGGTATACAACGTACCAGATCTGCGTGCTTTCATGATCACAAGAGCACCATGAGAAATTTTCAGAACTCCACCTTCACCTGTGTACTTGCACCCAAGAGATTCTAGAGTGCCCAAAGAGATGAGATTTTTCTTCAAGTCAGGAACATGTCTAACATCGGTGAGAGTTCTCACCACACCATCGTGTATTGTGATTCGGACTGTACCTTTTTCAATAACTTTGCAGGCAGCATTGTTGCCCATCAATACAACTCCATCTCTAATAGATTCATATGTGGTAAATAAATCCCGATTGTGACACATATGATAAGAACAACCCGAATCTAAAATTCACTCATTGTTAGATTTGAAACTACTATTAATTGCTAAAAAAATAGTTCCCTCACTCTCATCAGCAGCTACAGTTGCTTCGGCAGTGTCAGTATTTTTGTGCTCATTTTTCTTTTCTGTATGCTTTTCTTTATTTTTCAATTTAAAGCATTCATAAATAATGTGACCTTTCTTATGACAATATTTGCACATGACATTTCTGTATCTGGATTTTGATCTTGATTTAGGTTTCTCACTACTTGAATCTTTCTTATTGGATCTACCTCTTATGAATAAGCCTTCCCCTTGGTTCCCACTAGTTTCTCCAGTAATATCTCTATCTATTTGTTCTTTTGATTTCAAAATAGATTTGATATCTTTATAAGAGATATTATCCTTTCCATAAAGCATAGTATCTCTTATATGTTTAAATGACTGGAGTAAGGAAATAAGCAATAACACAGCTTGATCCTCATCTTTGATTTCAGCATCTATATTACTTAAATCCATAAGAAGAGAATCAAAAGTATCAAGATGTGTAAGTATAGATGTACCTTCAGCCATACGAAAAGTGTAAAGTTTTTGCTTTAGGTAAAGCCTGTTTTCTACTGTTCTTTTCATATATAGGGTTTTAAGCTTTTCCCATATGCCTTTGGCTGAGCTTTCTGCTACAACTTAACGCAAAACCTCATTTGAAAGATTTAAAATAATACCTACTTTTGCCTTTTTGTCTATGACGGAAAACTCCCCGTCCGTCATTTTATCCGGCATCTTCTCCTTTCCTTGCAGTGCAAAATCTAAGCCATCCTGAATTAGGATAGCTTCTATCTTTAATTGCCATATTTCGAAATTTGCACTTCGGTCAAATTTCTCAACATAAGACTTTGTTAGAGTCATTTTTGGCTATTTAAACTAAACCGTTTAGATCTGGCTCTGATACCAATTTGTTAGGATCGGTAAATCGGGTAGTGCAGAATTTAGCCAAATAATGTTATAAGGACAATAACAAAGACAATGCAAGTTGATAATAACGTTAATTAAAGAAGATAAAGAAGACACAAATTTAACGTGGTTCGGTCAAGGTGACCTACGTCCACAAGCGGAGAGGAGCAATTTCACTATACCAACAAGAGTACAAAAGAGAGTACAAAATTAGAGTAAATACTCTAATTAATCCCAAATACCCCAAGAGAATAACCTCACAAGATCATTCCAAAGAAAGGGTTCACACAAGTGTTTTCAAACAGTCACTCTCTTACAAAAATACTCTATAATGAAATAAAGGAGGAGAAAGAAAGATAAGAGTGAAAAACTCTTGAATTTGTGTGTTTACAAATGGGGAGAAGCTCCACTATTTATAGTAAGAAATCATTGGCATAATAGTGGATATTATGTCATGGCAAATGTCATGATCTACAAATTTTGTTATAGTGGATATTATGTCATTGTAAATGTCATAAAAATTTTCCCTCCACTTGAGAAGAAGCCAAATTAATGGCCACATTACAAAGCCTAAGAGGAACACACTACTATCTGTCAACCTTCAACCATAATTCTCGACCTCACACTTTTCTATCGTGGGTCATATCCTCGGTAAGCTAAAGCAATGACATGTCCTGCTTAATTACCTCGCCCAAATACTTCTTTGCCCTACCCTTCCCCGCTTCCTCAGACGCACGCGCCATGGACACTTTCTCACACCTCCTGACCGGAGAATCTATGTCTCTTCTCTTCAAATGCCCGAACCATCTCAGCTTCGATACCCACAACTTGCCCTCCACAAATGCCACTCCCACCTTGTCCCTAATAACTTCATTCATAATCTTGTCTTTCCTGGTTTGTCCACACATCCATCTCAACATCCTCATTTCAGTTATTTTATCTTTTGGACATGGAACTTCTTGACGGGCCAACACTCAGTCTCATACAACATAGTTAGTCTAACCACCACTAAGCAGAACTTGTCTTTAAGTTCAGGTGGCATATTCTTATCATACAAAACTATGGATATCTAACCATAATTTATTAATATATCTTATAATATTATTAAATCATTTCACTATAATTAGTTGATATAATTAGATTAAATCTGGTCTTGTTGCATGGTTACTCTCTCGTTATTTAACGTCGTTGTTCTTACTAACTTCTTGGGTCTTGCATAAATGCATTTTCATAGTTCTTATTCTTTTCCTGTAGTTTTCTATTTTAATTTTTTTTGTGGGATAATTTTCTATTTTAACTTTTTTCTCTTTCACTCACTTTCATGCTAAAAGGAGAGTCCGGAACCCAAATAGTATGTAATTAGAAAATGTAATTAGAATTTTGGTTAATAAAATTCATATAGTGTAAATATAAGTAAAATTTTAATAATTAAATTTAAAAAGAAAAATATTAAAAAATAAAAAAAAGTTCAAGCAATAGATTAAATTGTATATATTATTCTCTTATGAAAATTTTAACTATAAAATTAAACTCATAATTCTAATTTGAAAATAAAAAGAGAAAACAAATATTTTTGTTTTGCATATAATACAAAATAACAACTATAATAAAAGTCTTCTCTTGTTTTTTATACTTTTAATGAATTCAAAATTCATAATTTTCTAATAAATATTAAATTATTTTAATTAGATTAAAAAGTAATTATAAATATTAAAGTATTTATATCTAAATACTTAAATCAAATAATGAAAAGAAATGAAAATTGAAAAAGAAATAGAAAAACAAAATTTTGTTGGTGGCCAGAATCGAACCTTAGACTTCAAGGCCAAAACCAACTTTAACTATAGCCTTTAACCATGCAGAATGCTACTCTCTTAGTACATTAAATCCCTTTATCTCCTTTTCACGTGCCATGTGTATTTCAAAAAGAAAAAAAAAGAGGGAAATGGACGTTAAACCGTCCGTTTAAAAAAAATAGACATAACGCATTTAATTAATGCGTTATATCTATTTTTGTTCCCCATTTTTTTTAACCATAATTTAGTTGCTCGAGTCTAATTAGACACTGTTTGGGTTCAGGACTCCTAAAAGGACAGTAGTAAAACTCACCACGCCATTTTGGATACAAGAAAAAGATAACATGGCAACGACTGTTACCCCAACCAAATTCTGTCATCATACTCCTTAAATGTTTGAATGCATATATTTATTGGTTGGTAAAACTTAAATTCCCATGAAATTGGAAATTTAATAGCATTTACTTATAAATTGAAACGAAAAAGAAAGTTACTTATTCTATGAAAAGAATAATTTGAATAGATTTAATACCTTAAAACCCCCATAAATTATTACATTTTTGTCAGTTTTCTACTTAAACTATTCGATGTCCCCAAAACCTCCTTGAACTAGCCCTTCATATTAAAACTCCATCGTTGCTGACCTGGCATAACATGTGTAAATACCCGCTTGGTAGCGCGTGGCAGTTGAAAAAAACCGTCAAAATGGCCCACCTGACAGAAAATAATGACTAATTAGCTTATCCCTCTTTCAAATTTATTATTTTAATAAATTTTCTCCTTTTTTGAGTTATATCCACCTTTCTTCCTCATTTTTTCACCTTCTTCTTCATTTTTTAATCTTTTTTCTTCAGTTCTCCGTATGATTTTCCTCTGAAATGATTTATTCTCTTTCTTGTTTTAGTCTTTTTTCATGTCTTTTATATATATTATTGAAAGAATACCAATTTAAATCTTCGTATTAAACTCAACACCTTGTAGAGAATAAAGTTGAAGCTCTTGAGCCTTCTTTATATAATTTGTAATTAGAGAATATAATTGACGGCATATTGATTTTTTATTTGCGAAATTTTATTTTGTGTAATAACTTTTATGTATATAAGATGATTTTTAATAATGCAACAGGGTATGCCTTTATTTATATTTTTATTGTGCTACAAAGTGAATATAAATAAGACTTATTCAATTGGAGTCTAGCATAAAGCACAATCACAATTAAACCTAAAATTAACACAGTACATTAGATATTATTTTGGAAAAAACTCCTAGAATTAATCAATCATTCAAGAGTAATACATCATGAGTAAATTATATAAAAAACTTTGTACAAACCATAAATTAATATAGTTAGACAGATGCACCTTTAAAAAGTCCAACATGGAGTTTTAATATATAGGGGAATATAGTTCAGAGGGTTTTTGGTGACACCAAATAGTTTAAATAGGTAACTGACAAAAAAGTGATAGTTTAGGCAGGTTTTAGATATAGCCACGTGTAGTGCTACATGCCACGTTTTTTTAAATACTTAGGAGCGTGTAATAGACGCACCTCTAAGAATGCAATGATGAGGTTTTAATATGAAGGGCAATATAATTCAGGGGGGTTTTGAGGACATCGAATAGTTTAAGTAGGAAAATGACCCCAAAAAAAAATAGATTAGGAAGATTTTAAAGTATTTACTCTTTGGAATATTGCTTATAAGTACAATATAGAATTACAAGTCAACTATTAAACTACATGGTCCAATTCAAAACAATTGGCAAGTTTGTTACAGTAGTCAAGATAATTGATACTTTATGTACTATTTTCTTTTTATTTGATCTACTGATTAAGATTAACTTTCTAATATGATCACCATTTTGCAGGTGAAATACATTACTTTTATAAATGCATTACAAAAGCATGTCACAAAAAGTAAAATGAGATGTTTAAACTTTTAAGACTTATAATATAAAAAGGTATTATTTCCTTATGCTAAAATAAAAGAATATCATATGAAATAAAACATGTGGAGTATTATTCTTTTTTGGACAAGCATCTTTAAATTTGTTTTTAATATTGTGGGGTGTGGGAAGTCTAAGAAGAGAAAAGGTTTCGAATGGCAGAAGTTGGTAGAAAACGAACTATTCCTTTACTCTTTTTGAATTATGAATATTTTAAAATCTTAGAAAATATGATTTCCCTCTCCTAAAGCAAAACTTTCCTTTACCCTCTTTTGATCTCCTCTAGTATCAAGGCTCTACCACTCGTGAAATGTTTTTAACTAAGCAAGACAATATTCAACAAGTTCCTCCCTTTTTGGGGATTTTTATAAAATAGCCGACAAAAATTACTGTTTATTTTTTCTAACGGTTGAACAGTACTTTATATATAGAGTGGATTATATATATAATTCATGTCATCCGCATGAATTCGGTCAACCGGCTTCGAATCGCTTAAAATTTTGCGGTCTCACAAGAAATAATTTAATGAACAACAGTCATTGCTTCACCATAGCTGTTCCTTATTTTTTTTGCATTTTAGGGCTATAAAATAGGAATTCAAGACGATTTCCAGATATTCGTGTGCTATAGTCTACTCAATCTACGTGAATTCAAGCGATCAACTCCGAATCGCCTAAAATTTTGCATGCCCATCAGAAACGAACTAATGAAATGTAGTCATCACTTCGCCGTGACCGTTCCTCATTTTTCGCATTTTAGGATCATAAAATAGGAATTTAGGACGATTTCTAGATTTTGGGGTGCTATAGTCCACACCGTCTGCATAAATTCAGACGACTGACTCCGAATCGATTGAAAATCTACGGGCCTAGCAGAAATGACCTAATGAACAATAGTCATCGCTTCGCCACGATCGTTCCTCGTTGTTTGGCATTTTAGGGCCATAAAACAAGAATTCAAAACGATTTCCAGATTTTTGTATGCTATAATCTACACCATTTGCAGGAATTCACGTGACCGGCTTCGAATCGGCTAAAGTTATGCGGGTCCATCAGAAACGTTCTAATAAACAATAACCATTGTTTCGCCATGACCGTTCCTCATTTTTGGCATTTTAGGGCAATTAAATAGGAATTTCGGACGATTTCTAAATTTTTGTGTGCTATAGTCCACGCCATTTGCAAGAATTCGAGTGACCGACTCTGAATTACCTAAAATTTTGGGGGGCCATTAGAAACGACCTAATTAAAAATAGTCATTACTTCTCCATGAACATTCCTCATTTTTTAGAGTTTTAGGGACATAAAACTGGAATCAGGATGATTTCCAGATTTTGTGTGATATAGTTCGCGCCATCTGCATGAATTCGGGCGACCGACTTCGAATCGCCTAAACTTTTGCAGGCCCATTAGAAACGACCTAATAAACAATAGTCATCACTTTGCCAAACCCGTTCCTCATTTGTTTTTAGAATTTTAGGGCTATAAGACATGAATTTAAGACAATTTCCAATTTTTTTTGTGTTATAGTCCATGCCATGTGCATAGATTCGGGCGACCGACTCCGAATCGTCCAAAATTTTACGGCCCCATTAGAAACAACCTAATGAACAATATACGTCACTACGCCATGACCGTTCCTCATTTTTTGGCATTTAGGGCCATAAAATAAGAATTCAGGATGATTTTCAGATTTTTGTATGCTATAATCCGCGTCATCTGCAGGATTTAAGGCGACCGATTCGGAGTCTCCTAAAATTTTACGGGCCCATTAGAAATGGCATAATGAACAATAGTCATCGCTTCGCCATGACCGTTTCTCGTTTTTTGCGTCTTAGGGCCATAAATAGAAATTCCGGATGACGTGTTATGAATCGCCTAAAATTTTGCGGAATGAATAATAATAATCGCTTCGCCATTTTCGTTCCTCATTTTTTGACATTTAGGGCCATAAAAAAAGAATTCGGGACGATTTTCATATTTGTGTGCCACAGTCCATACCATTTGCATGAATTCGGACGACTGGCTCCGAATCGCCTAAAATTTTGTGGGCTCATCAGCAACGACCTAATGAATAATAGCCATCGCTTTACAATAATAGGAATTTAGGATAATTTTCCTCATTTTTTGGCTTTTAGAGCCATAAAACATGAATTCAGGACGATTTTCAGATTTGTGTATGCGTCCACGCCATCTGCATGATTTAAAGCGACCAATTTCGAACTGCCTAAAATTTTGTGGGCCCATTAGAAAGGACATAATGAACAATAGTCATCGTTGCACCATAACTATTCCTCGTTCTTCGCATCTTAGGGCCATAAAATAGGAATTTTAGATGATTTGAAGATTTTCATGTTCTATAGTTCACGCCATCCGCATGAATTCGGGCGATCGGCTATGAATCACCTAAAATTTTGCGGGCCTATAAAAAATGATCTAATGAATAATATTCATCGCTACGCCATTACCGTTCCTCATTTTTTGACGTTTTAAGGCCATAAAATGGGAATTTATGACGATTTCCAGATTTTTGTGTGTTTTGGTCCACGACATCTGCATGAATTAGGGCGACATGCTCCGAATCGCCTATATTTTTGTGGGCCCATCAGAAACGACCTCATAAACAATAGTCATCGCTTCGCTATGATTGTTCCTCTTTTTTGGGCAGTAAAAGCGAAATTTAGGACGATATCCAGATTTTTGTATGCAATAGTCCACGCGATCTGCATGATTTAATGCGACCGATTTCGAACTGCCAAAAATTTTGCGGGTCCATTAGAAATAACATAATGAACAATAGTCATCACTTCTCCATGACCGTTCCTCATTGTTTTTCGCATTTTAGGGTCATAAAATAGGAATTTCACACGATTTGAAGATTTTTATGTGTATAGTTCACGCCATCTGCATGAATTCAGACGACTGACTATGAATCGCCTAAATTTTGTGAGCCTATAAAAAATGACCTAATGAATGATATTCATAGCTACGACATCACTGTTTCTCGTTTTGTGACGTTTTAGGGCAATAAAATGAGAATTCATGACGATTCTCAGATTTTTGTGTGTTTTGGTCCACGCCATCTACATGAATTCGGGCGACAGGCTCCAAATCGCCTAAAATTTTGCTGGCCCATCATAACGACCTAATTAATAATAGTCATCGTTTCGACATAACCGTTCCTCGTTCTTTGGCGTTATAGGCCATAAAACAGGAATTCAGGATGATTTTCAGATTTTCATGTGCTATAGTCCACGCCATCTACATGAATTCAGGCGACCAGTTCTAAATCACTTAAAATTGTACGGGCCCATCAGAAACGACATAATGAACAATAGTCATCAGTTATCCATGATCGTTCCTTTTTTTTGGCATTTTAGGTCCATAAAACAAGAATTCAAGGCGATTTCCAAATTTTTGTGTAGTATAATGTATGCTATCCGTATGAATTAGGGCAACCGGATCGAAATCGACTAAAGTTTTGCGGGCCAATCGGAAGAGATTAATAAATGATATACATCTCATTGACATGATCGCTCCTCATTTTTTGGCGTTTTAGGGCCCTAAAACAGGAATTCAGGACGATTTTCAGATTTTCGTGTGCTATAATCCACGCAATTTGTATGAATTCAGGCGACTAGCCCCGAATCGCCTAAACTTTTGTGGACCCATCAGAAGTAACCTAATGAATTATAGTCATCGCTTCGACATGATCGTTCTTCCTTTTTGGCGTTTTAGGGCTATAAAATAGGTATTCACGACGATTTCTAGATTTTCATGTGCTACAGTCCACGCTATATGCACGAATTCGGGCGACCGATTCCGAATCGATTGAAAATCTACGGGCCTAGCAGAAATGACCTAATGAACGATAATCATTGCTTCGACATGACCGTTCCTCATTTTTTTATGTTTTAGGGCCATAAAACAGGAATTCAAGTCGATTACTAGATTTTTGTATGCTATAGTCTACGCCATCTGCAGGAATTTAGGCGACCGGCTCCGAATCGGCTAATGTTATGCGGGTCCATCAAAAACGTTCTAATAAACAATAGCCATCATTTCGTCATAACCGTTCCTCATTTTTTGATATTTTAGAGCCATAAAACATGATTTCCGGACGATTTTCATATATAAGTATGCTATAGTCCACGCCATCGGCATGAATTCGGGTATGAATCTCTTAAAATTTTATGGTCTCATAAAAAGTGACTTAATGAATAAGAGTCATCGCTACGCTACGATCGTTTTTTGTTTTGGCATTTTAGGGCCATAAAACAGGAATTTAGGACGATTTCAAGATTTGCGCGTGCTACAGTCCACGCCATATGCATAATTTCGGGCGCCCGGCTCCGAATCGCCTACAATTCTACGGGTGAATCAGAAATGTCCTAATGAACGATAGTCATCGCTTTGACATAACCGTTCCTCGTTTTGGAATTTTAGGGCCATAAAACAGGAATTCATGATTATTTTTATATTTTTGTATCCTATAGTCCACGCCATCTGCAGGAATTAAGCGACCGGCTTTGAATCGACTAAAATTTTGCGGCCTATCAGAACCAACCTAATGAACAATAGTCATCGCTTCGCCATGACCATTCCTCATTTTTTGGTGTTTTAGGGCCATAAAATTGGAATTCCCGCCAGATTCCTTGATTTTTGTGTGTTATGGTCCACGCCATCTTCATGAATTCTGGCAACCGATTCTGAATCACCTAATGGCCCATCAGAAATAACCTAAATACCAATAGTCATCGCTTCGCCATGACATTTACTCATTTTTGGGGTTTTTAAAGCCATAAAACATGATTTTCAGACGATTTTAAGATTTTCGTATGCTTTAGTCCACGTCATCTATATGATTCAGGTCTGAAATCGCATAAAATTTTGCGTGCTCATTAATAATAACTTAATGAAAAATATTCATCGATTCACCACGTCCGTTCCTCATTTTTTGGCAATTTAGAGCCATAAAACAGGAATTCAGGATGATTTCAAGATTTTCATGTGCTATAGTCCACGCCATCTTCATTAATTCGGGCGATCGGCTCTTAATCGCCTAAAAGTTTATGGGCCTGTCAGAAATGACTTAATGAATGATAATCATCACTTCGACATGAGTATTCCTCGGTTTTTGGCGTTTTAGGGCCACAAAACAGGAATTCGGGACGATTTTAAGATTTTCGTGTACAATAGTCCACGCAATCTGCATGAATTCAGGCAACCGGCTTCGAATCGCCTAAGATTTTACGGGCCCACACAAAATGACCTAATGAACAATAATCTTCGCTTCACCATGAACGTTCCTCATTGTTTGGGGTATTAAGGATATCAAATAGGAATTTAAGACGATTTCTAAATTTTCGTTTGCTATTATCCACGCCATGGGCATAAATTCGGGAAACCGGTTCCGAATTGTTTAAAATTTTGCGGGCCCATCAGAAATGGCCTAATGAACAACTGTAATTGCTACGCCATGACTGTTTCTCATGTTTTGGCGTTTTCGTACCATAGATAGGAATTTAGGACGATTTTTAAATTTTCGTGTGCTATAGTCCACAACATCTGCATGAATTCGGGCGAGCGACTTCGAATCACCTAACATTTTACGGGCCAATCAGAAATGATATAATGAATAATAGTCATCGCTTCGCCATGACCATTCCTTATTTTTCGACATTTTAGGGCCATAAAATAGGAACTTAAGATGATTTCCAGTTTTCTCGTGTGCTAGTCCATGCCATGTGCTTAAATTCGGGCGAACCGACTCCGAATTGTCTTAAATTTTGTTGACCCATTATAAATAACCTAATGATTAATAGTCATCGATTAACCATAACCATTTCTTATTTTTTGGTATTTTAGAGCCATCAAATAGGAATTTCGGATGATTTTTAAATTTTTGCGTGCTTTAATCCACGCTATCTACATAAATTCGGACTACCGATTTTGAAATGCCTAAAATTTTGCGCGCCTATCACAAACTAACTAATGGACAATAGTCATCACTTTTCCATGATAGTTTCTTATTTTTTGGCATTTTAAGGCCATAAAACAAGAATTGAGGATGAGTTTCATATTTTCGTGTGCTATAGTCCACTCCATATACATGAATTCAGGCGACCGATTTCGGATCGTCTAAAATTTTGCGGACCCATCAGAAATGACATAATAAACAATAGTCATCACTTCGCTATGACATTCCTCATTTTTGGCGTTTTAGGACCATAACACAGGAATTTAAGACGATTTCCAGATTTTCGTGTGCTATAGTCCAAGCTATCTACAGGAATTCAAGCGACAGGCTCTGAATCGCCTAAAATTTTGCGGGCGCATCATAAACGACATAATGAACAATAGTTATCACTCGCCATAATCGTTTCGCGTGTTTTGGCATTTTAGGGCCAATAAAATAGGAATTCAGAAAGATTTCCAGATTTTTGTGTGTTATAGTCCACGCCATATGCATGAATTCAAGTGACCAGCTCCGGATCGCCTAAAATTTTGCGGACCCATCAGAAATGACATAATAAAAAATAGTCATCACTGCGCCATGACGTTCCTCCTTTTTGGCATTTTAGAACCATAAAACAGAAATTCTGGATGATTTTCAGTTTTTCATGTGCTATAGTCCACACTATCTACTTGAATTCGGGCGACATGCTCTAAATCGTCTAAAATTTTGCGGACGCACCAGAAACAACATAATAAACTATAGTTATGGTTTCGCCATAACCGTTCCTCATTTTTTGGTGTTTTAGGACCGTAAAATAGGAATTCACGACGATTTCGAGATTTTCGTGTGCTATAGTCCACTCCATCTGTATGAATTTGGGCGACAAACTCTGAATCGCCGAAAATTTGGCGGGCGCATCAAAAATGACATAATGAATAATATTCATCGTTTCGCCATGACGGTTCCTCATTGTTTGGCATTTTAGGGCCATGAAAAAGAATTCAGGACTATTTCCAGATTTTCTTGTGCTATAGTCCAGCCCATCTGCATGAATTCAGGTGACCGACTGAATCGCCTAATATTTTGTGGTCCCATCAGTCATGACCTAATGAACAATAGTCATTGATTCGCCTTGACCTTCCTCGTTTTTGGTGTTTTAGGGCCATAACATGAATTCAGAACGATTTCCAAATTTTCGTATACTATAATCCATGCCATCTGCATGAATTCAAGTGACCGGCTCCGAATTTCCTATAATTTTATGGGCCAATGAGAACTGATCTAATGAATGATGGTCATCGCTTCGACATGATCCTTAGTCGAGTTTTGGCATTTTAAGGCCATAAAACAGGAATTTAAGACGATTTCTAGATTGTCGTATGCTAGAGTCTATGTCGTCTACATGAATTTGGGTGGCCGACTCCGAATCGCCTAAAACTTTTACGTGCCAATTAGAAACGACCTAATGAGCAATAATCGTAGCTTCTCCATGACAATTCCTCATTTTTGGCGTTTGAGTGCCATAAAACAGGAATTCAAGATGATTTCTAAATTTCCGTGCGCTATATCCACGCCATTTGCATGAATTCAGGTGACCGACTCCGAATCGCCTAAAGTTTTATAGGCCCATCAGAAATGAAATAATAAGTAGTAGTCATCGCTTCGCCATGACCTTTCCTCTTTGTTGGAATTTTAGGGCCATAAAACCGGAATTTATGACGATTTTCAGATTTTCGTAGTCCACACTATCAGTATGAATTCGGGCTACCAGATCTGAATCGCCTAAATTTTTGCGACCCAACCTAATGAAAACTAGTCATCGCTTTGCCATCACCGTTTCTTATTTTTTAGCGTTTTAGGGCCATAAAACAGGAATTCAAGATAATTTCTAGATTTTTGTGTGCTATAACCCACGCTATCTGTATGAATTGGGGCGACCCATTCCAAATCGCCTAAAAGTTTACGGCCCCATCATAAACGACCTAATGAACAATAGGAATCACTTCTCCATGGTCGTTGCACATTTTTGGGATTTTGGGGTTATAAAACAGGAATTCAGGAAGATTATCAAATTTTCGTGTGCCATAGTCCACGTCATTTGCATAAATTTGGGTGACTAACTCTGAATCCCCTAAATTTTGCGGGCTCATAAAAAATAATCTAATGAATAGTAGTCAACGCTTCGACATGACCATTATTTATTTTTTGGCGTTTAGGGCCAAAAAACAGTAATTCAAGTCGATTTCTAGATTTTCATATGCTATAGTCAACGCCTTCTGCATGAATTCACGCGTCCGGCTCCGAATCGCCTAAACTTTTGCGGGCCCATTGAAACGACCAAATGAATAATAGTTATTGCTTCCAGATGATAGTTCATTATTGTTTTGGCATTTTAGGGCCCTAAACAGGAATTCATGATAATTTTTAGATTTTCGTGTGCTATAGTCCACACCATCTGCATAAATTCGGGCAACCGGTTTCGAATTGGATAAAATTTTATGGGTTTAACAAAAATAACATAATGAATAATAGTCATCGTTTCACCATGACCTTGCTCATTTTTTGGCATTTTAAGGTCATAAAATAGGAGTTTCGGACGATTTTCAAAATTTTGTGTGCTATAGTCCACGCTATTTGTATTAATTTGGGTGACCGGCTCCGAATCGCCTAAACTTTTACGTGCCCATTAGAAACAATCTAATGAACATTATTCATCGCTTCGCCATGATCGTTCCTCATTTTTTGGCGTTTTACGGCCACAGAATTGGAATCAAGGACGATTTCCAAATTTTTGTGTGCTATCTGCATGAATTCAATCGCTTAAAATTTTGCAGGCCCATCAAAGAAGATATAATGAATAATATTCATCACTTTTCCATGGCAATCCCTTATTTTTAGTGTTTTAGGGCCATAAAATAGGAATTCAAGACGAGGTCCAGATTTTCGTGTGCTATAGTTCACGCCATCTGCATGAATTCGGGTGACCGACTCCGAGTTGTCTAAAAGTTTGTGTACCCATCAAAAACAACCTAATATACAATAATCATTGTGTCGTCATGACCTTTCCTCATCTTTTGGCGCTTTAGGGCCATAAAATAGAAATTCAGGACGATTTTTAGATTATTGTGTGCTATATTCCATGTCATTTGCATGAATTCAAGCGACCGACCCTATCGCCTAAAATTATGCGGGCCCATCAAAAATGATATAATGAACAATAATTATCGCTCTGCGATCGTCGTTGCTCGTTTTTAGCGTTTACGGGTCATAAAACTGGAATTGAGGACGATTTCCAGATTTTCGTATGTATAGTCCACGCCATTTGCATGAATTCGGGCGACTGGTTCCAAATTGCCAAAAATTATGCGGGGCCATTAGAAACGACATAATGAACAATAGTCATTGCTTCGCCATGGTTGTTCCTCTCTTTTGGCATTTTAGGACTATAAAATAGGAATTCCAGATGATCTCAGATTTTCGTGTGGTATAGTCCACGTCATCGGTATGAATTCAGGAAATCGACTTCGAATCGCCTAAAATTTTGTGGGACCATAAAAACGACCTAATGAAAATTAGTCATCGCTTTTCCATGATCGTTCGTTTTTTTGGCTTTTTAGGACCGTAAAATAGGAATTCAGGACAATTTTCAGAATTTCGTGTGCATAGTTCACGCCCTCTGCATAAATTCGGGCGACAGACTCTAAATCGCCGAACATTTGGCGGGCGCATCAGAAACGACATAATGAATAATATTCATCACTTCGCCATCACCGTTCCTCGTGTTTTGACGTTTTAGGGCTATAAAATAGGAATTCAGGAAGATTTTCAGATTTTTGTGTGCTTAGTCCACGCCTTCTGCATGAATTCGGGCGACCGGTTCCGAATTGCCTAAAATTTTGCTATACGGCTGATGCTTTCGTCATGGTAGACTGCCTACATCATACCTTCTCAGGGTACAACCCTTTTTCGGACGCTTCCTAATCGTGAAATGCTTCATGCACCATGACTCTCTTTGCCCTTTATATATGTACATCCGTTGATTATTTTTAATTTAAGTAATTGGATAAGCGATAATTTAGGTTAATTCTTTTTCTTTCCCTTTTCTTTCCTTATCATGTTACTAGCATGATAACTATTGTTATTTTTCGCCGGTATGTAGTACTGTGTAAACGTCAATTAAGAAGACATACCTTAATGGATTCTACGTGGATTCAGAAAAAAGAGGTACTTCTTACATATACATTGAAGGGCTGCTTCTGCTTCTGCATAAATATCAGTTACTTCCTTCAATGCAGCACTTATTTTACAGAAGTTAATGCCATCTGGTTAGAAATCATCCAATACCAGATTCACCCTTTTAACAATTACTGTTATTTTTACTACTTTCTAGTGTGTGGAATTATCACATTTCTACTAGACATTAATTGCGCGTATAGTTTGAAAGTCCAAGTATGTAATCAAAAAATTAAAATATCAATTATTCTTACTTTGTCGCGGAAAAAGTACTGAATTCCCTTAAATAGCAACATTAAAGATTAGTTGAATCAAGGTGAAGTGTTACCTTAGAAATGCTCACCAACTGTTGATAGTGAAAGATCACAAATACTTGGAATGAAAAACAGGGTGTCAAAACCTGTTGACAGGAATTAGCATTTGAAACAAGTTTAGTTCTGTACTAATTGAAAAACTCAATTACCCATAATATTCATCAGTGCCGAGCTAAATAAATTTGTAACACTAATGCTTCTGACAGCAATTCTCCAGAAGCATATATATATATATATATATATTTGTCAGCGTTTTATTTAACCCGTTCACAACAAAATCTCACGGATAAGTGGTCACAAAGAAATGCTAATAAAACCAGGGAAAGTAAGTGATTAAAGAATGTTAATTATACAAAGAAAAAAGTAGTAATGGCATAATTATTGACCTAATCAAGCTCGTATGGATCATCTTTAGACCTTAGTGAATGGACTATGAAGAGGTCATTTGGCTGGGAAAAAATTATCCCATGATTAATTATTCCGAGATTAATTCTCCTAGAATTAGTGTATTAGTGAAAAATAGACTCGCCACGTGAGTCTATTAAATGCCGACACATGTCAGCAAAGTTATGAGAAAAGTGAAGAATGACATGTAGAGATGATATGTGAAGCACCCCGGGACCGAGCATATTCGTACCGTGCTTGTTAGTCTCGAAACTGACCATCAGAGAATAGCTCCGGATCAGTTACGGGAGAATAGCTCATAATTATATATGAGGAAAGAATCAGTTAATCCCGGATTACATGGGATTTACCATCATTATGCCATCAGTTACAAATCAATTATGTAACGTACAATAAATGGTTGTAACGGTCAGAACAGGGCAATCAATTACGAGATTGACTGAACATGCACGAGATTGACTCAACATGCACGGGATTGACTCAAAAGGCACGGGATTGACTCATCAGTTACGGAATTAACTCATCAGTTACGGAATTCCAGCATTTATACAACTCTTACAAGTCTTCCAAAAGTAACGAATGGATTGAGTAAATGCTCATAATGGACCCATAATTCAAGGAGAATGGTTATTTAGATTTAGCCCTATAAATAGACACATTTTTATCACCATCAGGGAATCTAATTTTCTTATCTACAATTATATACATTGTAAATCATAGCATCTTGCTCCCAAGTTAGCCATAGTTCGGCCCTTCAAGCTATGTTCGGCTCAACATTCTATCAAGGATCATTCAATAAGAATTATTTCTTCTCTGCTTTACTTTTATTATATTATTTGTCATTGAATTTATTTTTCACTTCTCTATGACGTTGTATTAACGAAAATTTATATCTTTCGGATTGAATCAGTTGCTTGTGGCCCGTCATATAAAATTATTACTTTGACCTTGAAAATTATTTTTTGGGTTAAACAGTTTGGTTCCATTGCCGGAAAATCAAGCAAATTTGCTATTCATCCAAAGATACTAACAATTTTTGTTAATATTCGCTTGTTTTCAATTTAAACCTTCTTCATGGCCAAAATTTGCCAATCAACACAGTTGAGGACAACCAAGCTGGAGATGGCTTTACCATGATAAAAAGGGAATAATAGCCATGATAATGATAAGTAAGCAACAAGCAGATAAAAATGGAGAATGTACATTGGTATATTGGTACCGCAACTATTAATACCGGAACTGATTGAAACGAATCTGCGCCAAATAGTACCGAAACATAAGGTTCAGATACATCAGGTAATTTTAACTTGCAAATTTAGTTCTAACTTTACATAAACAAATCAAGGAACAGAACAAACGGATAGAACACCTCCGGGAATATCCAACCATCCCACGAGAATGATATGCATAACTGTTACAACACCGAACTTCAAATAGAGGAAGACACAGAGGTTCAATCAAAAGTCAAAAATAGGTTTGAAGACCCAACAGAGTGGTACTTGGGTGATCCAAATCTACACGCAAAAATCCAAAAAAAAAATGGTCTAAGCAAAGAGATACGAGATTTTCTTCACGGGCTGAAAAAGACCCGGACCTTCCCAAACAGGTAAGGAATCACCTTGCAAAATTGCAAAATTCCACAGGAGAAAAATAAAGGTTAGGAAAAGCATAGGTAAAACACCTAGGGGATCGCTTACAAAGATACCGTACCTGACAATTGAAAAAAAAAAGATAGTTGCGGGATGAATAATTAAAGATTACGAGGAAGAAGGTTCATTAATAACCATGGACAATTAGACAAATATTTTCGGAAACAATCATTGAACTGAAGGAATCAAAAGCCACAAGGTCAAATGCTGAAGAACTAGAAACTATCATTGACTTCCCAAATAGGAAGATTTACGTTGGTCGCGACTCGACACAGAATTTAAAGGTAAGTTGATTAAACTTTTACGTGCTAACGTAAATTACTTTGCTTTCCCCCATGCTAACATAACATGTATACCACCGGAGATAATAATTTATATGCTCAATATTGATCCCGCGGTATAATCCGGTCGAGCAAAAGAAGAAACTGGAGTCAAATAATAAAATTCGAAAGGTCAGTTTAGTCCGAAAAGTCGAATCATTTGGACTCGCTAACTAACATCAACCTATCATTATTTTCAAAATTCCGAGGAGAAAAATGATTGATGGTATACCAAATTGTCTCGGATGTCTCGGTAAATGCAATCTTAATTCAAGAAGATAAAGGTACATATTCTCCTATCTAATATAAAATGCTCTTAGACACGGAAACTACACATCTACATTTTGAGAAGTTGGCATTAATTGCAGCTGCCCTAAATCTAAGGCCTTATTTTCAATGTCATTCAATTTCCGTAGTCACTATATTTTCATTACGCAATATTTTGCATAAACGTGAAATATCAGGAAGGCTAGCTAAATGAGTAGTCTAACTTAGGGAATATGATACTCCCTCCGTTCCAATTTATGTGAACCTGTTTGATTGGGCACGAAATTTAAGAAAAAATGAAGACTTTTGAAATTTGTGGTCCTAAACAATTCAAAAAGGGCCCCAGAGTATTTGTGTGGTTATAAAAGCTTCTCATTAAGGGTAGAATTGTAAGTTTAAGCAAAATTATTTTCAAATTTAGAAAGGAGTCAATCTTTTTGGAACGGACCAAAAAGAAAATAGGTTCACATAAACTGGAACGGAGGTAGTATTATTTATCAGCCATGTACGACTATAAAATCACAAGTTTAGCATATTTCATGATTAATCTTAGTTTGAACATATTACCCGAAGCTGAAAAGAAAGTACATGTTATTTTTGGGATAATTCTCGGGATCTGGACCTTCTACACAATTAGGTCCACAAGTATTAAAATTCTCGGGTTAGAGACAATGCTTAATGCCTATCAGGGAATGTAGTTAGATAATTCACAAAAGTTATTTTATTACTAACAATAAAGATGAGTATTAAGCACATGCTACAGGGCTTGAATTAGCTAGGGGACTCAGAGCAAAAATATTGGTTTAATGATTGATCAAATCCAAGAAAACTATGTAGCCCAAGAAAATCGAGTCGGATGTGCTAGTCACGGATCTACTGCTGATATCACCGACTCCAGAAGCAACTCCGGGCTCTTATTGAGAAATATCATTTCTGGATCAAACAGTCTCGGGATCGAGTCATCCCTTATTTGGGCGATCTCTGATCTATCATCAATTAGAATGAAAATGAGGCAAGCTCGACTAATTTAATTTTGGCATAATAAATTCATTGATTACTTGCAGAATGGAACTTTACCCACAGACAAGCACGCTCTCGACAATTCTGAGTGCGTCTCATCCCGTACTGCCTTGTTGAAAGAGAGTTATATTTGAGAATATTCAAGAGTCCCAAAGCTAAAATGTCACATGGATCAGACAAACAAAATATATGATGCGAGAAATTTATAAAGAAAGCAGTAAAAATTACTCTGGTAATAAGGCTTTAAATCAAAAACTCATCAAAGCTTGTATGAATAGCTCAAATCAAGATATGGCATGATCCTCGACAATATTTTGGAACCTCCGTAGTTCCCGGCCAGGGTAAAAAATATTTGATAAAAAGAGCTCTAGTACCGTCCCTATGTTGGAACTGGACCATTTGAAAGTCCATCAACATCGAAACTAGCTATCCTATCAGGTACTATTATAGTGGGGACTATCCAATTATGATTCCAGTGTTTGAGTTCTCATACCTCATAACTCGAACACTAGGGAGATTATTTATACATGAACATTAGTCAATTTGACCTAATATTATAAGAAGTGATACAAATAATAGATTACCTTGGGAGATCGAATTCCTAAGAGTATTCCGACATTATTTATCACTATCTCAACTCAGTTAGTTGTCTTGCTCATATCAAGCATAAATACTTAAAACAGTGTTGTATGAGTTCTTCAAAAATACATATACTACACGTACACAAAAAAGATCGAGAACTCCATGTCAGAGTCAAGAATCCCACGATAAAAAACGAGAGTTTTATATCCAAGTCAAGATAAATGTATGAAAATATGCCACTAGAATAAATTTCACTTTGAACAAACACATGACTTATAGTCGGTCCAACAATGACCATTCAAGTTAAATATATAAGCCTTTCTTAAAGGCTAATTGTATTATTACTCGGATCAATTATCCTATGTATATTAATGAAAATCTCAAATATTATTTCGGACATGTGTCCCTTTCTACTTGGAAGTATGTTCATATACTCCAATTTGGATCAAAATCCAATCAGATTAAATGTCTCTTCAGGACAAATATACTAAGATGTATATTTATTTGGGATCAATATTCCCTAAGACTCAATGTCTTGCCGGGATCAATACTCTCGTAAATCTTAATAGGGTCAATACTCCTGTAAATCCTACCGGGATTAATACTCCCTCAGACTAAAAGTATACTCGGATCAATCGATCATATTTTACGCCTGAATGAAAAGGAGACGTCCTCTTCATAGCGTTTCAAATATATAAAAGGGCCCTCTTTTATTTAAAAGTTAGACGCCCAAAGGTACAACTTTAAGACATCGCGCATGTAACGATGCATCCAAATATATATTTTAAGTCTACAAGACTAAATATGAGCACTCAAATAAATTTTTATAGTGCCAAAAAAAATTAGTACTCAGATAAATTCCCTAAAATACTAAATGATGTCTATACAAACATGATTACAGTACTTAAATTTGCAGTACTTATATCTTTCTCAAATCAGAGAACTCTCTCTATCATCTGTCATGATAATGAAAATAACATCTAGCTTGGAGACGAAACTGAGTAGGCTGAGGATTAGTTCGGGATTACTCTGACTATCCTCGGAAGCTCTTTGCTCCCCTTGTAAAATATTTTATTTGGAAGACGTGAAAGGACACTCTCTAGAATCAGTACCCATAGTATTCTTCTTCTAAAGTCAACCAATCAAATGGCTAACGACTAGATGTCCCGATCATAAAGTTAACCAGATGCATAAATTCCTAGACTTTATCCAAATCAGAAGTTCAAATTTTCTGGTTATTAACATCTCCGGTCTCTAAGGTTGTGAGGTTATAAAAGTTTTGGATACAACTAAAAATTCAAGAGTCAAAACTCAAAGATTAAAACTTCCGGATGAAAGTTAAAAAGTCCGAGATCAAGCTTTCTATGGTAGTGATACTTTTTCAGTACCAACCGATCATTGACGAAAGGAAAATAAGTGACGGAGTTGTCATCTAAATTCCTAAGTTCTGCACTTTTTTTTCCTTCGCCCGGTTTTTGTCTCTATTGGATTTTTCTGGCAAGGTTTTTAATGAGGCAGCAACAAGGGTGGAAAAGATGAAATCTTCCACTTTCCGGTCACATCACATTGAGTAACCAAAAAGTGGGGGGACTATCTGTATTAGTGAAAAATACACTCGCAACGTGAGTCTATTAAATGTCGACACATGTTAGCAAAGTTATGAGGAAAGTGAAGAATGACATGTAGAGATGATATGTGACACTCCCGGGACCGAGCATACTCGTACAGTGCCTAATAGTCTCGGAACTGACCATCATAAAATAGCTCCGGATCAGTTACGGGAGAATAGATCATAATTATATATGAGGAAAGGATCAGTTAATCCCGGATTACATGGGATTTACCATCATTATGCCATCAGTTACAAATCAACTATGTAACGTACAATAAATGCAATAAATGGTTGTAACGGTCAGAACAGGGCAATCAATTACGAGATTGACTCAATAGGTACGGGATTGACTGAACAGGCACGAGATTGATTCAACAGGCACGGGATTGACTCAACAGGCACGAGATTGACTCAACAGGCACGGGATTGACTCATCAGTTACGGAATTAACTCATCAGTTACTGAATTCCAGCATTTACATAGTTGTTACAAGTCTTCTAAAAGTAAAAGATGGATTGACTAAATGCTCATAATGGACCCATAATTCAAGGAGAATGGTTATTTAGATTTAGCCTTATAAATAGACACACTTTTATCACCACGAGAGAATCTAATTTTCTTATCTACAATTATATACATTGTAAATCATAGCATCTTGCTCCCAAGTTAGTCATAGTTCGGCCCTTCAAGCTATGTTCGGCTCAACATCCTATCAAGGATCATTCAATAAGAATTATTTCTTCTCTGTTTTACTTTTATTATATTATTCGTCATTGAATTTATTTTCCACTTCTCTAGGACGTTGTATTAACGAAAATTTATATCTTTCGGATTGAATCGTTTGCTTGTGGCCCGTCATATAAAATTATTGCTTTGACCTTGAAAACTATTTTTTGGGTTAAACAATTAGTTGTCCCACCCACCCATAGGGATAAAAAAATACTACAATCCCGGGATTAGTTATACCACAATTTTATCCCAGCCAAATATGAGATAAACTCATCTCAAATTTAATCTCAAAATTAATTATCCCTTATCCCTCGTACAAAACGAGCCCGAAAGGATCAACTAAGCTCTCCGACTTATCAGACAGTGCGTGTTTGATAAATAAATGAACTCCCAACTCCTGATGCAAAATATGCTCTTTTATCCAAATATAAGGTTCTGAATAGCAAGTCTGTTCTAATCTTTAATTAGGAGATGAAAGAATAACAGAGCATTATATCAATTCTATAGGAGTTCAAGGTCAATTTGGATTTGGCAAAAAAGTTAACTCATCTGAAACATTTTGTCTATAAACATTATGCATTTACAGTACATCTGTTCTTCTATAACTTAAGCTACATCTACCTTTTCTTCCTATAAGGAACTCAGGCTAGACTAGCCCAGGAAGCAAAAACAACAAAGCAGGCAGGCCAAGAAAGAGCCAACAGAAATCCCAGTGTGTTTGGCACAAAGGGAATGAATGTCGGGTAATCTTGACATCAACAAAACTAGGAGTGGTAAAGGTATTTCATCTTCATTCATCATCGTCAACAACAGCATTGTCTCCGCCTTCTCCATCACTTCCCTGCCTCCGCAATGGCTCATCCTCGTCTGATTCTGACAATGCCTGCCTTCGCCGACTTGCATTTGCTGATGGTGCAGCCTTCAGCAATCAGAAAGAGAATCAGTAATCAAAACATACTATGCAGGAGTTACATTATAGTCCAGCATATCAGACTTTTTTTTTTGGTCATAGCATATCAGACTAAGAGAAACTTGTCAAGTAGTTTTTATTTCATATACTCCCTCCGTCCCAATTAATGTGAAGTGTTTGACTGGAACGGAGTTTAAGAAATAAAGGAAGACTTTTGAAACTTGTGGTCTAAAATAAATAAAAGAAATTTGTGTAGCTAGAAATCATCTCATTAAGGGGTAAAAAAGGAAAATTTAAAGTTGAATTATTATAAATATAAAAAGGTGTCTTTCTTTTTGGGACAGACTAAAAAGGAAAGAGTATCACATAAATTGGGACAGAAGGAGTAGCATTCTACCAGATCTGGATGACAGTTTAAAGGTCTGCAGAAGGTCCGCCGAGAAAAATTCTTAGATCTCCTAAAATATTGAACTTGGAGAGCTGAACGTGATATAAACAGAGGAGCATTGTTCATAAGGCAAGATGAAAAAAGGTTTTCTCATTTTGCTCCTTGAGAATCACTTTGGAGTCTAAAGTTATTCTTGAAACAGTATTCTAGTGTGACCCAAACATAATGTTGTTTGGCTGGTTGGAAAGAGGAGCAGTAGGGAAGTAAAAGAGGAATCATAAAGGTTAAGTTTCTTATTTTCTTGATAGATCAGAATTTCCAAGTACTCAAGTTTAGATAGGAAGGAGGACGTAAATGCCTTTTACATCCTCTCCAATTCTACCAAATCACCAAAAGGGAAAAGACATTTGCCCAATAAGTAGATCAATAAGTACACTCCAAATTTACCTCTCCATCCCTTGAACCAAATAGTGTAACAGTATAAGGAGAGTACAAATATATATATATATATATATATATATATATAGAGAGAGAGAGAGAGAGAGATATTACAGTGTCATCCTCGGCATCCGAATCTTCAAGCCCCGCTGCTGCAAGTAGTTCCTGTGGATTATCCTCTGCTTGATCATCATGATCATTTGTTGGATAATAAGGTTCTTCATAATTTCTGTGAAGGTCACCATCATCCATTTCTTCCTGATCATCCATCTCCGCTTCTGCTTCCTCGGATTCGTAATGAGATTTCTTGTCCCTCTTTCTCCGCTTCCCACCTTTCCTCCTCCTCTTCTCACCATGCCCGCCCTCGTCATCCTCAGTCTGGGGCCTGTCCTTTCGCTTAGAGGCAGGAGTACTACTCTTCCATTGTTCCTAGCGACAAAATATGTAATTCTTAAACTTAGTGTAACCAAAAATTCTTCTCCTTGGAGGACAGAGAAGAAAGAGGAACAGCAATGTATGTATACCGAAGTACAAGTTCCACATTGCTGCTACGCCTCTATTTTAGTATGTTATCCTGGAAAGTGCTATAACTTCTATTTTAGTATTTCTATCATACTTAAGCCGTTACGCCATCAACTAAACAATAAAATAATCTGACAATCCTTAGTTAATCAAAAAATTGTAAATTCCATTTTTTAATTTTTTTTTTGTCTTAAACCCAGTCACTTTTTTTACTCAAAAGTCCGGGAACAGGCAAAGCCCGAAGGCTGTTCCAATCCCTGTTGGGGGAGATGCCAACACCATCTCTCCTTTCTACAAACACACTCCTTTTATCCAGAAGTGCTCAGATGAATATTTTCAGATTAAATAAATTCCATTTCCCAAAGTGAGAAATTCGAGGACTAGAAATTGAAATGGTACACATTTGGAGAAAGTGCAAGACACTGCTTAGGTGAAGATAGTCTAAATCTCATCCTTTGGTGCTCAGAAATCTACTAAAGTAATATCTCTGAGTATAAAGCTGATGTTCCCTCACTACAATTGTGATGTATAGCAGTGACAAATGACAAAATATACCTTAATGCGCTCTAAATGCTGCTCTTGCTGCATCACTTGCTTGAGTTCATCCTCTTGTTTCCGTCTCTCTAGCTGTTTCCAGAGGCATGTGAGTAAAAGTAAGCAGCAAAAGCAATAACCAGAAGACGCAATGCCATAGTGAACTAACTTGATATTTTCTCTGCTCCTCAGCTTTTCTACGATTTTCTTCAGCCAATATGACCTGACGAGCAAGTTCCAGTCTCTGCTTATTCTGTTGATCTTCACGCTCAGCTGCCTCACAGTGAACTTTTGCAGCCTCAAGCAAATGCTTGCAATATCCAACATGAGTTTCAATTTTTTTCTCATCAAATCCATGAACATGAAGATTTGAAGCTGCAGACAATAGACTGAATAAGCGAACTGCATTCTTCAGCTCTGCAACCGTTGCCCTCACCTACGCCATCACAAAAATACAAACATAAGAACTAGAGATGCCACTTTTTCTTTCTCATGTATAATTCATGGTAAAATATAGCCCTCAAAATACCTGTAAATTGAGTAGTCAATATAATAAATCTGAAAAAAATAGCGAATTCCCTTAAGGACCCCCCCCCCAAAACACACACAACAAACCACCATCCCACCCGTGCACCCCAAACAAAGAGGGGAGCCATTGTTACTTATGTTCAGATACACAGTCTAACGAGACAAAATCTGCAGCTACCCTGATGAATTTTGAAGTTCTAAACATTAATCCCCAGCCAAAGAAAGGTATAGCTAAGGTCTAGTCAAAGTATCCATATATGAGAATCTAGGTGCCAAGATGATCCTGGCAGAGATCAACTATATTTCCCTAAGACAACCACTTGGACATATAAGACTACAGCGATCACCATTCTCCAACCAGGCACAGGTAACCTGACTTGAAAAAGTCCGCCTTCTTGTTCTCCAAATATAACTTTAACAGCTTGGGTTTAATCCAGATTCAGCTGTCACAGATCTTCTTCCTGGGATTCAGCTAGGCTCTATTTTTTCATTCAGCGCTTGATATGTCCATGTCCTTTTACTAGCTGCTTCATTAAACCTAGCGCTGCCCCCCCCCCCCCCCCCCCCCCCCCCCCCCGTATGGCTGTATCTATCATTTTTGGCTCCACAGACTATTTTGGTTCGATCAAGATATCAGTGGCATACATATCTCATTAAAGGCCTGTTGAACAGTTATCATACGCACAACATGATGGACTTGCATCATATCTAGAAAATCATGAAATCCTCACAACGTATGATATATATTTTATGATGTAAGCAAAGAAGAGCAGCTAAAAGGAACAACGTTATTTATCAAGAAAATTTACATAATCATCACAACATATTATAAATATTTAAGAATGTGACCAAGGAAGAGCAAGTTAACAGGGACTAAATCAAAGAAATTCATTCATTTCAGTTTGACCACGGGGAGGATGGAGGAAGGAGAGGAAGAAAGGAGAAGCTCATTTCAAAGTACCTCGTCCACAGTCCGCTTAGTCTTTTGTAACGTTGAGGCTGAAAATTTCTGTAGTGCTACTCCACTGTCAAATCTCAACGTATAATTTGAAGGTGCTAAGTGGATGGCTCTTAATAAAGTCTTTTTACAATCCTGCCACTGTTCAGCTTCATAATGTGTTCTTGCTAAATAGAGAAGCACTTGACTATCGGTATTATGATAAAATTTCCGCAAACAATTTTCATACTGCAAGATACAAGCCCATCAACACATTCAGCGAAACGGAAGTATCAAACATGAGAAATACCTTAAAATGAAGAGAAAATAAGAACATACCATTTTCACAGCCAACGAGAAGTTCCCTTGAGCAAAGTGAACATGTGCAAGATTAATCCACACATCAGGCATTTGGACAAAAACATTTCCACTGGCAGCTTCTTGAACCTACCAAGGAAGAATGTCCAGCAGAGACTACATAAACTTGGAGTTTTGCCTCGACTGGGTAGAAGTAGAAAAAGTTAACGGACCTGTGTGAAAAGATCCTTTGAAATGTCAAATTGACCTTTTTCTGCCAAAACAACACCAGCACCATTTGCTGCATAGAGATTTGCATTATGCTGAAAGAGAACCTGATGGAATAAACAGTATTGGCACATCAGGCAACTGAAAGTTCTACAGAGGGTTTTATCAAAATGCAAACAGACAAAATCCAAAAAGGAAGTCTGAAGCTTACACAGAAGCACATGTTCACATGACAGGGACATGATGACTATTTCAAAAGATAGTATGGTATACAAAACACACCGATGACACATCAAATACACTGTTTCTATTGGGATTATTTATTTCCTTTAACGTACAAATATCTAAAGAGAACACCTAGACATATATGCTAAAACAAGAATCTAATATATGCATTATACAAAGTTATGCCATTATCTCACTTAGTACATTCACAGCAACTTTCGATGCTCTCCTATACATATACACAAAATCTGTATACTCTTTAATCTCCAAAAATCTAAAAAGAAACATAAAACATAACTGACAAATTCACTTCACGCACTTGAGACACTTCAAAGACAACGATCTCGGACAGGCAACCAAAAAAAGCATTGAGCAAGATCATTGTGCCTTGTAGACACATATTTGAGAAGTGTCCAAGGGAGATAAAAAGATCCCAAATAGAGAAATTTAAAAATGAAAACTCCAGGTTGCGGTAAATGAATTCACTTCAACACGCATTATCCACTTAAAGCTGGATAACCTGGTAACATTTCAAGGCAATATTCGGCTTCAATAGCAATCATGGTTTTATCTTTTGCTATCTTCAACTAAGGTATAGTATTACTACTTCACTGAAGCCAATTGTCAAAAACATATTAGTTACTGCTCAGCTTTAACAGCTAGCAACTTACAAAGAATTAGAACGCACATAGTTTATAAGCTAAACTGAGTCAGATGCGTGAGGTTTGCTATAGTGGTAGATCACCTCCACCACCAAACGGTAGGAGGAGGTTGCAGTCATGCGGATGGTAAGTGAGAATATCCTTGATCCTCTTGGGTGGGACTGTTGGGATGGGAGGAACCTGAGTTTTTAAATTGCATTGGGAGAAGAACAATACCTTTGTATAGAGTTCTTTAGCCTTCTCTAGATGAGTAGCTTCCAACTTTGGAGCTCTTTTCTCATTCCGAATCGCTGCGAAGTAGTTCCAATTTCCCTTTACAATGCAAGAAAATATATGATAAGCAGATGTTCCAATTTCCCTTTACATAAGTTGTGCCAGTCATAAGTCCATGCAACTTTCTTCAACTCAAGAAACAAGCAGATACAATAGGGTGACATAAAAACATGCTAAAGGGG
>AWOL01S0109292.1:0-13725 GCA_000715115.1 Nicotiana otophora
ATTAAAAAGTCATCATGTGACACCTCATTTCATAATCATAAAAATACGGGTCTCAGCCATTTTCATATTTTTCATAAACACCCCATTTTTCATATCTCCACGGCACTTCGTGCCCATAATTAAATCATCATATTTACCCGTCACCTCGTGCCCTAATTTCATATCACAACTGCACGGATAATTCACATGCCAATATCCTCAATGTATATAAGATCCACATGATTAATTTATTTCCACTAAAGTGAGTTTAGAATTTTTAAATCAAGTAAGAAATCAACAAAGAATTGAATTTATGTATTTGAAATCATTTGGGTGAAGAAAACAACATTGCACTTAAATTAAAGCATCAGATAAACTACTGGTTTGGTTATAAGACTATTTAATTTAAAATATAATAATTATTCCTTTTATTTAAATCAAATCAATCATCGAAAATCAGTAAGAAAAATAAGAAATATACTTTTTCAGAGTCTCCTACTAAAATGCCAAAGCCAACACAATACAACTAGGAGTACAAAACACATAATAATAAAGTCAACTAGTACATCAAGGAAGAAGACAAGAATTTACATATTAAATGAAACAAAATCACGCAAGGCAAGAACATAAATAAAGAAATATCAACAGGGCACTCCCGAGGTACCTCCTCGTAGTCCCAAATCATAAATAAATTCACAATATCTCATTTTCTCATATCACCGCGGGAGCCTTCACATTTAATTTTAAAGAAATTATTTTTTCCGAAATAGAATCCCGCATTTTAGCCATCCTTATCACACCGCATGACTTCTAGTAGTTCCCCTACTAGCCACGCGTTTCAAGCCACCCTTATCTCACCGCATGCGTTTCAACACCCTAACCTTATATCACTGCATGACTTCTAGTAGTTCCCCTACTAGCCACGCATTTCAAGCCAACCTTATCTCACCGCATGCGTATCAATATCACAATATTTCACAAATTATACCTCAAGTGCCCAAATATCACAGCATAATACAACTTGCACCTCAAGTGCCCAGATATTACAACATTTCACAAATTGCACATCAAGTGCTCAAATCTTACAACATATCACAGATTGCACATCAAGTGCTCAAATCTTACAACATATCAGAAATTGCACATCAAGTGTCCAAATATTACAACTCGCCACAGAAATCAACAATATATTGTTTTTCATAATAAGGAGCTCATGGCTCGACCATAATGTGCACAAAACCTTGACAAAACTATCCGAAAGTGAACAGCTCAACAAAATAATATTTTACATAAAATCAAGGTGGCAATCACACCAAATCATCGTATAAAACAATTTCAACAAACAATGACCTACGCATGACAAATAGAGGATTTAATAAGTGTCAATAATTTCTAATTTAATACCTAAGGGCATCTAAGGATTTTAATCAACGAAATTTGCACATATAAACCAAGTACGTACTCGTCACCTCGCGTACATGGTTTTCAATTAAACAATTTGCACATAATACTCAATGCCTAAGGGGTATTTTCCCCACTCGAGGTTAAGCAAGACACTTACCTTTTTGAAGTTATGTCGATATTCCAAAATCATCGCTTGAATTGACCTCCGGACCTCTCAAATCTATCCAAATTAATTGTATAACTTCATTAATATTTATTGAAAATAATTCCGGATAATAATACGTCGACTATAAAATTTATTCCAAAAAGTCAACAAAAGTCAACGCGGGGGTTGGGGCCACCCCTCGGAACCCAACATAATTTTCATGAAATACGAACACCCAATACGAGTTCAACTATACCAATTTTATTGAATTCCAATAATAACTCGACCTCCAAATCATAAATTTTTGTTTCTGGAAGATTTTACAAAAATCTTGATTTCTTCTTTTAAAATCCGAATTAAATGATGAATATAATCATAGATTCATGAAATATAAATACTTTAGGATATGGAACCCTTACCCCAATCCATATGGTGAAAGTTGCCTCAAAAATCGCTTCAATCCGAGCTCCATAGCTCCAAATATGTTAAAAATGGCTGAAACCTCGAAATATAGCTACTGCCCAGTTATTTACTCTTCGCGATCACGAAGCACAAAATTTTTCAGCCCCAAAATTGTTCTTCGCCATCGCGGAAAACCAATCGCGATCGCGAAGAACAAACTCCCCAACTCTTCGAGACAGCCTCTAGTATAATGGTCATAACTTTATCTACAAAACTCCAAACGATGAATGGTTAAACTTTCTGAAAACTAGACTCCAAGGAATATAACTTGAATTTGTTGTTCATCTCTCAATTCCTTATATATTTCTATATATAAGCTTCCAAAGTTAGCCCTAAGCAACAGAGATTTCCAAACTCTTCCCGGACAGCCTATAGTGTATCCACCATAACTCTTTGTGCGGTAGGCATTTCCTCTACGCAATCGCGAAAAGTCTTCCGCGATCGCGATTCACAGTGTTGAAACAACAAAATTTCTCTTCGTGATCGTGACCGTTTGTCCACGATCGCGATGCATACCTCTGTGGCCAAAAACCAGCAACTAAAAATGGCCTAGAAATGGTCTGAAATCACCCCGAAATTCACCCAAGCCACTCGGTACCTCATCTGAGCATACCAACAAGTCTCAAAATATATTGCGGACTTAGTTGAAACTTCAAAACACATCAAATAATGCCAAAACCACGAATCATACCCCAATTCAAGCTTAATGAAACTATGAAATTTCAACTTCTACATTCGACGCCGAAACCTATCAAATCAAGTCCGATTGACCTCAAATTTTGCACACAAGTCATAAATGACATAACGGACGTATGAAAATTTTCAGAACTGGATTCCGACCCCGATATTAAAAAGTCAACTCCCCGGTCAAACTTCCAACTTAAACTTCGTATTTTCGCCATTTCAAGTCTAATTCCACTACGGACTTTCAAATAATTTTTCGGACACGCTCCTAAGTCCAAAATTACCATATGGAGCTATTAAAATCATCAGAATTCGAATCTGAGGTCATTTACACATAATTCAAATCTCCGGTCAGCTCTTTTCATTTAAGCTTCAAAAATAAGAATTGTTCTTTTAATTAAATTCTGAATTTTCCGAAAATCAAGCTCGACCATACTCGCGGGTCATAATACATATTACGAAGCTGCTCAAGACCTTAAGACACTGAACGGGGCGTTAATTCTTAAAACGACAAGTCGAGTCGTTACAATGTGCGAGCACCGAGGTATTTATCCATGCTCGGGGTAGTGCTTAGGCTATGATATGGCTAGAGTTGACTTTTAAGCTTTAAGCTACAATGTTTCTCATATTTGTATCATTGTTTGGGAACTATTTGAGCCATGTTTGAGGTTACAAAGAGGCTAAATCTCTGAATAAAACTTGATAATTGTTATTTCTGTGATACAATTTGCAGATTTGAGCTATGATAGCACACATTGCACCTACACCTTTAGAATGTAATTATACCATTCCAAGAGCATGGAATCTGATATTTATCCGTTATATACATGTGTTCTTGTATACTTGCTTTTGTGCGATATGATTTGGACTGGATGCGTGTGACCACGCTAGGTGGATTGTGTTGTTATTCCTGTGACCATGCCGGGCAGATTGTGTTGTTAAGCCTGTGACCACACCGGGCGGATTGTGATATTAGCACGAAAGTTGTCTGTGCGGATAAAATATTAATACTATAGCATGTGAGTTGTCCGTGTAGCACGTGAGTTGTCCGTGCATATCCAAATATTGATACAATAACACGTGAATTGTCTGTGCAACACGTGAGTTATCCGTGCGGATCCAGATATTTATACAATAGCACGCGAGTTGTCCGTGCAGCACGTGAGTTATCCGTGCGGATCCATATATTGATACAATAACATGTGAGTTGTGCGTGCGGAACGTGAGTTGCACGTGCGGATTCAGATATTAATACTATAGCACGTGAGTTGTTCGTGCAACACGTGAGTTGTCCGTGTGATTGATATTGATGTGAGCTTTGGGAGAGCTGGTTACCGTTATTGGATCGGGTTGAGTGCCGCAACGGACTGATATTTTGTTATTGCATTTTACCTTTACTTGCAAATCCCTTGACTGATTACCTGATTTACTTGCATATCTTCCTTATATGCTGGATTGTTGACTAATAAAAACACTTTAAAACCAAGAATTGTGAGCATCAAAAATGGTTTTACCTGAGATTCTCCTGGTTGATTATATACCTATTCCATACTTGTTGAAATTTTGAATTGCACATGTGTTAGTGAGTATCATCTATAGTTCTTGCTTCTTTTATCTCGCCGAGGTTAGTTAGGATACTTATTGAGTACATGAGATCGGTTGTACTCATACTACACTTCTGCACCTTGCGTGCAGATCTTTGTGTTGATGCTGTTGTGTTCGGCGAGGGCTGACATTGAAGATGTACCTGCGTTTCAGTTATGGCTACCACTTGTCCTTGGTAATATTAGATTCGGATTTTGTTCATTTACAATTCAAACAGATGTTATAATTATTTTAATTCAGTTTTGTAAAAATCTAAGTCCTAGTGGCTCATGAATTGTACTACCAGTCCTTGGGACATTTCTTGTATAAAAGTTCAGTTATTTCTTCATTTGTTTTCTTAGTAAACCTCATTGAGTTGGATTGTTGTTAATTGGCTTACCTAGCAATTTTGGTTAGGTTCCATCACGACTAGTTAAATTTTGGATCGTGACAATTTGGTATCAGAACACAATGTGTAGATGCAAAATTTGGGACTTATAGGGAATTACGGATGTTAGAAGGGAATTTCGTTCAACTATTTGAAGTCTTGAGTAGTTTTGTATGATGTATTATGACTTTTGCGAATTGTCGGTTTTGGTTTTCAGGTTATTCGGAATTTGATTTGGAAGAATGATTCTCAACTAAGAAGCTTTAAGTTGGAAGAGTTGACCAAGTTTGACTTTCAAGTGTTTGACCCTGGATCGGAGTTTTGATGGTTCAGTTAGGTCCGGATGGTGATTTTAGACTCAAGTGTATGCTTGGATTTGCATTTGGATATTTCTAGAAAGTTTCGGCACTAATTGGCGAAAGTTGAAAATTTGAGGGTTTGGAATGTTCCAAAATTTGACCGAGAGTTGACTTTGATGAAATCGGGTTCGGATTATGGTTTCGGCAATTGAAATAGCTTCGTTATTCAATTTGGGACTTGTGTGCAAAATTTGAGTTCATTCCGAGTTGATTTGATAAGGTTCGACACGCGTTTTGGAAGTTGAAAGATTCAAAGTTCATTATGTTTGATTTGAGGTGCGATTCGTCGTTTCGATATTTTTATGCGTGATTTGAGACCTCGAGTAGGTCCGTATTATGTTATGAGACTTGTTGGTATATTTGGACAGAGTCCCGATGGGCTCGGGTGAGTTTCGGATGAGGTTCGGAACATGTTTGTCTCATGTTGCATTGCTGAAGAGGAGCTGGTTCTGGTGTTGCGCACCTGTGATTGGTTTTGCGCAGGTGCGGTTGTCGCAGAAGCGAGGAATCGGCGCACCTGCGAAGAAGGCTAGGATGGGGAACCATCGCAGATGCAGAGTAGGAAGCGCACCTGCGTGTGCGCAGAAGCGAGATCATTGGCACAGGAGCGAAGTCTTGGCTTGGGAGCAAAGTTCGCAGGTGCGGAAGTTGGCACTGAAGCGGGTCCGCAGATGCGGACATATTGATCGCAGGAGCGGATATGGACTATGGGCGAGAGGGTCGCAAAAGCGGTGAATTTAGCGCAAAAGCGCTACCGCAGAAATGGAGAAATGAGCGTAGAAGCGGTGGCTGCTGAGTTTAGGCATGTTCGCAGAAGCGAATGCTGGGTCGCACATGTGAGTCCGCAGAAGCAGGAATTTGTTCGCAAATGCGAAAATTGCTAGACATAAGCTATCTAATCGAGGGTTGTCCACTTTTATCATATTTGGAGCTATGGAGCTCGGATTGAGACGATTTTTGAGGCGATTATCAGCACATGGATTGGGGTAAGTATTCTCTACTCGGTTTTTGTTTTAACTCATGAATCTATCTTTGATTTTGGCATTTGGATTATGAATATTAAAAGAAAATTGAGGGTTTTTGTCTAAAATTTCATAAAGCAAATTTTTGAGTTTTGAACATCGATTCAGAGTCGGATTTGAGTGAAACTAGTATGGTTGGACTCGTAATTGAATGGGTTATCGAATTTTATGAGTTTTGTCAGGTTCCGAGATGCGGTCATAGGTTTGAATTTTTTGTTGACTTTGGGCTTTTGATTAAAGATTCGACCTTTATTAATTGTGTTTGAAACCTTTAACATTATTTGATGTTCTTGAGTTGCTTTTGGCTAGTTTCGAGCCATTCGGAGATCAGTACACACGAGATGGCATTTCTAGAGTATTGTTTGGCTTGCTCAATATTGGATTTGGCTTGTTTGAGGTAAGAATCCTATCTAAACTTGGTTGAGGCACTAGTTTCCTGAATTATTTATGATAGCTACATGCTATGAGTGCGCATATGTGTGGGGTTTGAACCCATGTGCGAGCACCGAGGTATTTATCCATGCTCGAGGTAGTGCTTAGGCTATGATATGCCTAGAGTTGATTGTTAAGCTTTAAGCTACAATGTTTCTCATATTTGTATCATTTTTGGGAACTATTTGAGCCATGTTTGAGGTTACGAAGAGGCTAAATCCCTGAATAAAACTTGGTAATTGTTATTTCTGTGATAAAATTTGTCGATTTGAGCTATGATAGCACACATTGCATATGCCTACACCTTTAGAATGTAATTATACAAGTCCAGGAGCATGCAATCTAATATTTATCCATCATATACATGTGTTCTTGTATACTTTCTTTTGTGCGATATGATTTGTACTAGATGCATGTGACCACGCTGGGTAGATTGTGTTGTTATGCTTGTGACCACGCCAGATGAATTGTGTTGTTATGCCTGTGACTACGCCAGGCGGATTGTGATATTAGAACATGAGTTGTCCGTGCAGAACAGATATTGATACTATAGCACGTGAGTTGTCCGTGAAGATCCAGATATTGATACAATAGTACGTGAGTTATCCGTGCGGATCCAGATATTGATTCTATAGCACGTGAGTTGTCTGTGCAGCACGTGAGTTGTCCGTGCAGCGCGTGAGTTGTCCGTGCGATTGATATTGATGTGAGCTCTGGGAGAGCTGGTTACCGTTATTGGATCGGGTTGAGCACCACAACGGGCTGATATTGGATTATTGCATTTCACCTTTACTTGCAAATTCCATGACTGATTACCTGATTTACTTGCATATCTTTCTAATATGCTAGATTGTTGACTGAGCAGAACACTTTAAAACTAAGAATTGTGAGCATCAAAAATGGTTTTACTTGAGATTCTCCTGGTTGATTATATACGTATTCCATTGTCACAAACCAAAATCCATAAAGATCGTCATGGCACCGGACACCGCTGTCAGGCAAGCCAACATAAATACTAAATAAATTTTTATTTTAATATTTTTATTTGAAGTCATAGTTTTCCCCCCTCAATTAAATAGCAGAAGATGAAGTTTACAAAATTCGTAATAATATCTTTAAAATTTCCAATATGGTGCAACCCATGATCATCCCGAAACCCGATGTCACAAGTGCATGAACATTTACTAGGGAGTTAAAATAAAATACAATATTTGTCCGGAATACAAATTAGACAGAAAAATTATAATAACTTTGAAGGAGACTCTGTTGGCTGTGAATCGTAATACAGAATGCAGGACACCTATGTCCCCACAATTATTAACCACACCTCTGCGCGCACAAGGCCTCTAGAAATATATGTACCCGAGCAAGTGCAGCATGAGTACGTAAACAACGTGTACCCAGTAAGTATCAAGCCTAATCTCGAAGAGGTAGAGACGAGATGGTTGACCTTGACACTCACTAAGGGTCAATAATAATAAGTAATATAAAAGAATAAATATTTTTATCAACATGATTCACTCAGTTAACTATAATTTTTATTGAACCAACAGAAAAAATTAAATTCCTTCAATTTCAAAACTTTTCAATATATTAATTAAATTCCTTCAATTCCTAATAAATTTCCAATTTATCCATTAGTCTCATTTACAGGAATAACAATAATTCCTTAACAAGCAGGGATAATAATTCATTAAATTCCAAAGATTTCCAAATTATCAATTAGCTTCACAAGCTCCAATAAACTATCAAAGTATCGTGTAATTATTATTATTAAGCACGATTTCTGCCGAGGTCATACGGCCCGATCCAGAGTGTCGTGTACACTGTCGGGGGACGTGCGGCATGATCCATAAATACTTCTATCCTGCCGAGGCGTTCGGCCCGCTCCACAAGAAAGGAGGACATTTTCTTATGTATCTCTGGAAGGAGAGTATATTTATTATAAGATCAATTGGAGAGGAATGAACAATTTCTTTTAACAATTAATTAATTTAAATAGAAAATCAAGAATATGAGATTTTCATCCTTTAATATTCTTATCTAACAATTCACAATATATATATATATATATATATATATATATATATATATATATATATATATATATATAATTTACACAAGTAATTCATGCTTTGAGTCCTAAACTACCCGGACTTTAGCATTGATAGTAGCTACGCACGGACTCTCGTCACCTCGTGCGTACGTAACCCCCACAATTAGCAACAATTATTACTTTAATTACCTATGGGGTAATTTTCCTCTCATAAGATTAGACAAGAGACTTACTTCAATTTGCTCCAATTTAATCCACTAGAAGGCCTTTTTCACGATTATCCAACTCTGTCTGGCTCGAATCTAGCCAAAAATAATTCGATACGATCACTAAAAATTATAGAAATAAATTCTATAAGAAAAAACTACATTTTTCAATAAAAGTCCTAAATTAATTTAAAATTGTCCGTGGGGCCCACGTCTCGCTAATTCGGCAAAAGTTACGAAATATGAATGCCCACTCAACCACGAGTCTATCAATACCAAAATTTCTAAATTCTGATAACAATTCTGCCCTCAAATCCTCAAATATATCCAAGAGGGTTTTCAAACTTTTTCCAACTCAATTCACCAATTAATGATAAAAACAGTGATGGAATCATGTAATTTAAACAATATTGAGTTAAGAACAGTTACCTCGTTGGTTTCTCTAAAAATCTCCCAACAATCGTCCAAATCCGAGCTCCAAATCGTTAAAAATGGAAAATGGGATTCAGAACTTAAACTCTCTACCCAGTGATTCGTTCTACACGATCGCGAACTTCTTTACGCGATCGCGTAGCACAAATTTTACTGCCCAGAAGATAACCCTACATGATCGCATAAAGTCCCACGCGATTGCGAAGCACTGACTCTGCAAACCTATGCGATCGCGAACCTCTTCACGCGATCGCGAAGCATTAAGCGCGTGGCCCAGCTCCTCCCAGTTTCCCCTATGCGATCTCCAACAACGACACGCGATCGCGATGCACAAGCTGGCCTAACCTACACGATCTCCAACAATGACACGCGATCGCAGACGTGCCCACGCGATCACATAGAACAAATTTCCAGCTGCCCAAATTAAGCCTACGCGATCGCAACCCCATTCACACGATCGCGTAGAACAAATTCACCTCTGCCCAAATTACCCTACGTGATCGCAGACCAACTTACGCGATCGCGTATAAGGAAATCAGAAGAAAAATACCAGCAGCTATCATCAGTCTCCCAAAGGCCAAAAGTGATCCGTTAGTCGTCAAAACTCACCCGAGCTCCTCGGGACCTCAATCAATTATACCAACAAGTTCCAATACATCATACGAACTTAGTCGAAACTTCAAATCACACAAAACAACGCTAAAACTACGAATCATTCTCCAATTCAAGCTTAATGAAACTTAAGATTTCCAACTTCTACATTAGGTACCGAAACCTATCAGATCAAGTCCGATTGACCTCAAATTTTGCACACAAGTCATAAATGACATAACGGATTAATGAAAATTTTCGGAACTGGATTCCAACCCTGATATCAAAAAGTCAACTCCCCGATCAAACTTTCAAACTTAAATCCTTATTTTAGCCATTTCAAGCCTAATTTAACCACGGACTTTCAAATAAAATTCTGAACACGCTCCTAAGTCCAAAATCACCATGCGGAGCTATTGGAACCATCAAATCCTGATTCTGGGGTTATTTTCTCAAAATGTTGACCGAAGTCAAACTTAGAACTTTAAGGCCAACTTAAGGAACCAAGTATTCCGATTTCAACCCGAACACTTTCAAGTCTAGAACCAACCATCCCCGCAAGTCCTAAATCATTAAAAGCACATATGGGGAGTCTTATTTATAGGAACGGGGTTCTAACAGTCAAAACGACTGGTTGGTCATTACATTCTCTCCCACTTAAATATACATTCATCCTCGAACGTGCTAAGGACTATTCCGGAGTTATCCAAAAATCACTGTTTAGCACTTCGAGCACCTACCCGTGCTACCACACCCAATTGAGCACATTAGCTCGAGCCAATCTGAAGATTCTCCCCTTTATTTAGGCAAATAAGCCTTAGAGCCCAATTCTAACATCCAAAATTCTCCACCATGCCTGTTTCCAACCTATGAACACCGTATCAATCACTACACGATGCACCAACACAGGATTGCATACCTTTGTTGAATTTAGACCACGCACCGCATTATTCACATGACCATAATAACATCCTCCGATAACAATAGCCGAAATTCCACGAATCTGATGTTCACAACACACCTCATGATACATATAAGTCCTGTTCCAACTCTTGAAATGCTTCCACGATGGAAGAAATGTGTAGAAATTCATAACCAACTGCCGAGTCAACAAATTATTGAGTTTCTCCTTCTAACAAGAACCATTGCCTCATTATGGACCAATTAATGGTATTTGCTCTTCATTATACTTCATATAATCCGATCGCACTGATCCCGGATCCAATAATCTCGTCTCACCCAGTATAAGCTGCCCAGGCAATAAGCCGCCTCAGACACGATCAAAAAGCCTCATATGATGCCACAATTAGCTAATAAGCTACAGACTCGATTGTAATACATAAGGAAAACAAAGTCTGGAAAGGATTATTCAACCCACGAGACTAATTAGACAACTAAAAGGTGTCATGAACCTTCCTCAGAAAATGGGACACAAACACACACAAAATAGAATATAGGGGACTGTACTCGAGATCAAACTGTTGCGGCGTGCAACCCGATCCAAACAACATACCCGTGGTGGCGTGCCACCCGATCCGTACAAAAAGAATCTATAAGGAAATACTTACCAAGCTAGAATGCTCATTACTGCAAAATATCCGAATATCGGACACAAGCACGCTAAGTGCATGATACCATCCCTGGGAGTACTGACAGCGCCGTACTCTACAAAACTCGAGCACAACTATGGTGCAATATATGATCTAAATCTTGAGAGTCATCCTGCTCACATAACACTATTGCTACGCAGAACCACAACACATAAGATATTTATCAATCCGTTTCACAACTCACACGGCACAATATAGTATTACATGAAATAACCGACGACGAAACGACATCCAACGTTTGAATACTCCTCCATAGGGAGCGCTTATGCTGAAATGAACACATCCGGCCTGATATAGGGCCCATATTCATATTTAAGTCCATCCACAGACCTCAAGACGATTCTGATCGCACCGTACTAGGCTAATAACCTTTCAAGGATCCATAATAACCATTTTCCCATAACACACAAGAGCAACCATCATAACTGGAACAACTTCCACAGTCTACAACCAAATGAACCAAGCGCCCTCCAGGCATAAATTCTCGAATTAGCGATATTACCACAATCTTCATACTTGGTTTCAATCTTCACTCAATCAAGTGACTACATGCCACTCTTACACAATCCTTTCTTGGGACACGCTTCCACGACCTTCTGCACCAGGTAACAAGTCTGCACATCCATGCCACCGGTCACACTAATGTTGTAAAGCATATCAAAAATCCACAAATCAATACACAAGGTCTCTTACACCTGACATCGAACTTAGGTGACACCGAAAACAATACCATCTTACTTTAAACATCTAAATCCTTTTCCTGCTCGTCCGAGCTTGTGACATTCTTGTCAAAATCGAACTGCAACCTCGATCCTCAACTTCCAAATTCCCATGTCGTTCCCTGTACCTAGCATGCCAATACGCAAGATTACAAGAATTCCATCATAACTCTTGAACCACTAATAGACCCAACACTTCATAATATAGCAACCTTTTGCTTCACTCAATTCAGGAGAACCATTGCAACACGCGACTGAATTCCCATATCCGCAGGAAATAAACTCCTCAAGTAGTGATCTAAACCACCATAACTCTCCCAGGATCCATCTACACATAACATGCCATAAAACTTGAATTCCTCCAAATAAAAATCAATTACGGCGATCGTCAAGCCTCGCACGTACCGCCACAAATCACATGCATAACTCAATGCGCTGAAGGAACTGATCATTGCCACCATCATGCCAATTCAACCATTGTTAGTCGACACATATTTTCTTTTCTCAATTTATTCTCAACTTGCCTTAGAAATAATAATAGCTTCATTCATTACATCACAAACTCAAATCCACACTCATCCCAAGTGACCTTATTTCATGAGGCCACGCTATTTCAAAACCCACGAATCATCTCATACCCCTCCTTGTGCGCACTTTTACATCTTCAACTGGTACACCCATTCTGATACTTCTTTTATGAATCCGAAGTTATTTTTCTTCCATTTCTCTAATGCTACACCATAATCTGAAGATAACGCAGAGTACTCCAAGTCCCGTTTCATAATCTGCTGCAAAAGCTCGATTCTCAACCATACTACTGACTCGAGATCCTTAGGCACCGCACTTTTAATTTTTTTTTTGAACCCACTAAGACCGTTATTGAGAGTCACTTGCTCTGACTTGTTCCCAAACATTATCAACTCTAAGGCCCTGCTAGCACATGGACACTTTCTCAAGGAAACATCCGACTGCCTTACTTTCCCCGTGCATTACATCTACACAAAGCATAAACTCTGAGTCTTCCCAAAGCCTGAACATGAATCGATAAGGCCAAATATGGCACACATTCCTCAAATCCTTTGCTCAAATTACCACCGATGTTTTCTTTCCTTAGTCATGATGACCCGCCAATACACCGATAACCAGAAACCGCACAAGTTGACACTACGCAATCCAATCACAGATGGTGGGGCTCTCCCACTTAGCTTGAAGCTACAATTACAAAATTCTGGAATCCACCGAGATTCTTGCTTCATCATTGACATGACCCTGCACACGCAACTCGCCCACATTTCTCAAAATCCTTCTATTAACCTTTAATAAACACTCCGAACCACTAGCCACATTACATATTAAATCTCTTACCGGGTAGCCAGTAGAGTTCTTCGCAGAAGCTTCATCAACACCACGCGACCGCTAACCTGCTCACAGGAGATAACCCACATGCTGAAATTACGTGCTGACATATTCCAACGTCGCTGCACTAGGTGCAATTACTACAAAATTAGTAGATAATCCTGAGTCCGAGCTCATTCACCAGCTGCACCAGTCCGTTAACTCCTCATGGACGTCAACTAAAGGTGCGACAATATATTCCAATCCAAAGTCATGTTGTATCCTTCTTCATATCAAGCAACTCCCTCCTGTCACAC
>AWOL01S0109322.1:3848-18214 GCA_000715115.1 Nicotiana otophora
CATCCAACCACGAGTCCAACCATATAAATTTTACCAAATTCCGACATCAACTCGACCCTCAAATCTTCAATTAAAGTCTTTGAAGATTTCTACCATTTTCTACCCAATCTTTACCCATTTGAACTCAGCAGTCTTTCCATAAACCTTATTGATACATATAAATAATACTCTTACAACCAAGAATCATACTCTTAATCACGCATCTTTATCCAAACTCGAAATTGAAGACTAGGGGTTAGAACCTTACCTCTTGGGTGAAGATCTTATGATATTTCCTTGTTGGATTTCAAAGCTTGAACAAGATCTTGATGAACAAAGCACTTGTGCTTCTTCCTCTCTCTAGAACACTCTCCCTTCTCTATAAAAATGTTAGATTTTTGCTCCAAAATGAGCTTCAAGGGCTATAAATCGAAGTTGGGTCAGGTCAAAAATTGAAAAGAATGGAAGCCCCGACGCAGTTATGCGATCGCATAACACGTATGCGGCCCGCAAACTGACCGCATAATTGAAGCTCCAAAACGAGGGTCGCCTGGATAGGTCTGCGGTGATTATGTGACCTGCATACCTATTCTGCGGTCGCATAATTCACCACAGAACAGGTCTGCGGTCGCATAATGCATCGCAGATTTTTCTCAAATCTTGCCTCACATCTGCTTCACTCTGCGGCCATTATGCGGTCCGCAGAGTGATTCTGCGACCGTATAGTGGGCCACAGAAATATCCTCTTCTGCCGAAAATTTTCCTTTACTCCTCAATGCATTGTTCAGCCCAACCTTATATAACCTTTGTACTAATTGATCTACCTCGGCACCACAAACTTTAATTTCCTTAGCAAAACTTCTCTGAGGTCGTTACACATAAGTCCACATCCGGTCAACCTTTTCAACTTAAATTCTAAACCTTGGAACTAAGTGTTCTAAATTATTACAAACCTCACCGGACCCGAACTAATTACCCCCAGCAAGCCAAATAGCAACCGTAAATCACAATTTGAGCAGTAAATGGGGGAATAAGGTTGTAATACTCAAACGACCGGCTGGATCGTTACAGACTAGTTCTAAGATAAGACATAAAGGACAATATTCTAGTGGATATTCTCTGCTCATGTACCATTAGGGTTTTATAGCAACATGTTCCCTATAAATAGAAAGAGACACAATGATAGGGGACATGAGATATTCATTTGTAAAGAACACATTGACTTTGTAAGAGAGAATCTGGTCTGATCGCATATATACAAAAAATAACCTTTTTACTAAGATTCTTGTCTAACATTTCCACCGGATCCAAAAACAACCCAAATGTTCAAAGGCTTATCAATCATTCATCATTGTCAGAAAGAATAACCACTAATCTCAACCCTTTTCGGGTGGCTCACACATTCTATTTACCTAAATGTCATTTATTGCTATTTATTACAATTTAATGCCATATTTCATATTTTTGGATCATTGAACATCACTATCATTGCTCATACTTATTACTATCCGGACTGAATATACTAGTTGTTCGGTCTTGATGCATGTAGCTTTATTTTGTGGATATTATTTTTAACTAAACTTAATCCTTATTTATATAAATATAATTGGTTGAGCCAAAATCAATATTTTTTTGTCAAACAGTTTGGCGCCGTCTGTAGGGATCTCTTAGTTAATGTTTTAGTTTCCTTTCGATCTACAGCTAACGTGAATCACTAACCTCCCAACCCCAAGATTTTCCCCTTTCTTACACGTACAAAAACGTACATGGCAGGTAACCAAGGAGAGATGACTAAAGTAACAAGAGATTTCCCTAGCAACCTCATGAACACTATCAATGAGAGCTATGATACACTAGGCGAGGACGTGACACCCATTGTCTCCCCTAGGCACGAGAGGTCACCTCCCCCTATTGTAGCATAACAAAATCAAATGGAAAAGGGGCCTCCACGTCCACAGAAGAAGGGGAGCCACCAGCCGTGAAAAAGTTCCTCGAAGCATGACTAACTGATACGCTAGTGAGCATGCTCAACAAGCCCACTCCATGCACGATTGCAGAGACTGCAAGAACCTACATGTCACAACCCAAAATCCCACCACAAGCGTCGTGATGGCACCTAGTCTCTAAGATTAGGTAAGCCGATTATGAAGCCCTTTTTTTAATAAGAGATAAATAGGTAATCATAACTAACAACGGAACGATTATGAATATACAACCTCCCAAGACTGGCAGTACTGAGTCACGAACTCTAACTGAATACATGGAATGATCACGAGGACCGAATATACAATACTGTTTGATTAAAAATTAACAGTATAATGAAATGAAAAGACTCCAAGGGACTGCGACGACTAAGCAGCTCTACCTTGAATCCTTACGATCCCGCTTTAACTTCTCTCAAGTCCGATAACTCCAATACCTGGCTCTGCACAAAAATGTGCATAAGTGTAGTATGAGTACACCACGGTCGGTACCCAGTAAGTATCAAGACTAACCTCAGTGGAGTAGAGACGAGGTACAGTCAAGACACTCGCTAGTCTAGTAACCTGTGCAATATAATATACAAAATAATAGGAAACAAATAACAATAAACATAAAATAACTAGTTATATGCACAATACGACAATAAAATCAACATTAATATCGCTCAACAATTGATAAATACAATTACACCCAGTTGAATCAAGTTCTTCAATTAAATATCTTTTGCATATAAAATTCTTTCACTAAATCTCTTCAATTATAATTTCCTCAAATAAATATCTTTCAAATACAATTCTTTCATATAATCATTTTTGAATAAAAATCCTTCCAAATAAATATTTTGAATATAATTCTTTCAATTAAAAAGTCACCATGTGACACCTCATTCACAATCATAAAAATACGGGTCTTAGCTCATTTTCATACTTTTCGTAAACACGGATCTCAGCCCACTTTCATATTTCCACGGCACTTCGTGCCCATAATTAATCATCATATTTTTCCGGCACCTCGTGCCTAGTTTTCATATCACAGCTGCACGGATAGTTCACGTGCCAATATTATTATCATTTAATCACAGCACCTCGTGCCCACATTTCATATCACAACTGCACAGACAATTCACGGGCTAATATCTTCATTATTTACTCACGGCACCTCGTGCCCACATTTTATTTTATAATCCATGTGGCAATAGCCACAGACTCTCAATTTCAACATAAATCAGATTGTTATCAATTTATCAACAACAAGACAAATTACACAAGGTATAAAATAAATACAAGAAAATCACAACATCACATGAAAATATCAATACCACAACTCCACATCATCACATATTGTCCCTGACAATAGCCGCCCTTATTTCTCCTATTGCCACCCTTATGGCTCCTATAGCCACCCTTATCGCTCCGCCCAGACAATATCAATAGACACCCTTATGGCTCCTATAGCCACCCTTATCGCTCCGCCCAGACAATATCAATAGCCACCCTTATCGCTCCTATTGCCACCCTTATCTCTCCTGTAGCCACCCTTATCGCTCCGCCCAGACAATATTCCAACAAACACAATAACAGTAAAATGCCACCCTTATACCCACATAATATCAACAGTGGAATGCCATCCTCATATCCTAAAAAATAACAACTCACACAACACAATAATTTATACGAAAAATTTTCACGACAACATTACAAAATCAATTCATATCACAATTTGTCCAATGGCCACAACCAAATTCCAAAGATACAACCAAATTAATTAATTTTACAACACATAGATGAAATCTCCACGCAATGTATATAACACCACAAAAACAAATCAACAGAGATAGAAATTATTCAGCATAAAGCAAAGCCTTCATTAATTAAAATTTAGATAATTATATAAACACCTCTTCTTAAGTTCATTTAATTAATTATTTGCAGAGGAAAAATTCATAATAAAATTAAATTCCAATACTTATCAAACCAAAAAATTCACGGAGTTACATAAATAATCAAGTAACAATCACATCAAACTGTCATATAATAACATATTCAACAACAAGGATTTAGGCACGGCAAATAGATGATTAAATATATGCCAACAATTATCTAATTTACTACACAATATGCCTAAGACTTTATCTCAATGCATTTTGCATATATAAGCCCGAGTACGTACTCGTCACCTCGCGTACACGGCTTTTCACATTTCACAAACGGCACATAAGACTCGATGCCTGGGGGATAATTTCCCCACTCGAGATTAAGTAAGACACTTATATTTTTGAAGTTATGCCGATATTTTAAAATTGCCTCCTTGCTTGAATTGACCTNCTCCCACTCGAGATTAAGCAAGACACTTATATTTTTGAAGTTATGCCGATATTTTAAAATTGCCTCCTTGCTTGAATTGACCTCCGAACAGCTCAACTCCATCCAAATTAATTGTTTAACTTTATTAAAATTCATCGGAAATAATTCCGGATAATAATACGTCGACTTAAAAATTTATTCCAAAAAGTCAACAAAAGTCAACGCGGGACTCACCTCTCGGAACCCTACATAATTTTCACGAAATCCGAACACCCATTCTGATACGAGTTCAACCATACCAATTTTATCGAATTCCAATAACAAATCGACCTCCAAATCTTAAATTTAAACCAAGAGGGTTTTCGCATTGTTTTCAACTAAATTCACCGATTAAATGTTAAAACAACCATAGATTCGGGTAATTTAACCAATATTGAGTTAAGAACACTTACACCGTTGTTTCCTCTGAAAAACTCCCAAAAATCGCCTTTTTTCGAGCTCCAATCCGTCAAAAATGGAAAGTCCCATTTTCAGAACTTAATGTTTCTTCCCAGGCATCAAAGCATTGCGATCGCGTAGAAGGAAAATGGCTACTTCCCAAAAGGTGTTACGCGATCGCGGACAGAGTTGTGCGATCACGAAGAAGGAAAATCTGGTGCCCACGAACTGAGCTACGCGAACGCGAACGAGGGAAAGGCATACTTACGCGATCGTGGACAGAAGAATGCAAACACGTAGAGGAAATGATCACCCGTACCTAGCTTATAGTTTCTACTACGCGAACGCGAATGTGGAGCTGCGAACGCGAAGAAGGAAAAGGCAGACCTTCGCGATCGCGGATGTAGGCTCACGAACGAGTAGAACAAATAATTTCTCCTCCACAATAACACTTCGCGAACGCAAAGGAGACGACACGAACGCGATTAAGGAAACCAGATGACATATTCAGCAGTTCAAAATAGAAGGCAATGTCTCGTAGCCCATCCGAAACACACCCGAAGCCCCCGGGACCCCGTCTAAACATATCAACAAGTTCCATAACCTAACACAGACTCGCTCGAGGCCTCAAATCACATCAAACAATATCAAAATGACGAATCTCACTTCAAACCAAAATCTATGAACTTTGAACTTTCAAATTCTATATCTTGTACCGAAACACATCAAATCAATTCGGAATGACTTCAAAGTTTGCACATAAGTCGTAATTGACATAACGAAGCTATTCAAATCTCCAGAATCGGATTCCGACCCCGATATCAAAAAGTCAGCCCCCGATGAATCTTTCCAAAATTCATCTTTCGTCATTTCAAGTCAAATTCCTCTACAGTCCTCCAAATAAAATTTTTTCGGACACGCTCCTAAGTCCAAAATCACCATACGGAGCTATTGACGTCATCAAAATTCCATTCCGGAGTCATCTTCACACAGTTCTGACTACGGTCAAAATCCTAAGACTTAAGCCTCTGTTTTAGGGACCAAGTGTCCCAAATCACTCTGAATCATCCGGTAACTGAATCCAACCACGTACGCAAGTCAATACACGTAATACAAAGCTGTTCATGGCCTTATACCGCTGAATGGGACTTAAATACTTGAAACGACAAGTCGGGTAGCTACACTACACAATACAACAAGCGGACAAATAGGGTGACCGACCAATCGCTCCAACACCAGGTATAATTCACAACGCTACTAACGATGGAGGTGACAACGCCCTTGCCGTTGTTCTAAGAAGGATGGAAGAAATGGAGAATGAAAACAAAGCACTTAAGGATCAAACCATGCCTCCTAAACTATTGCCAAAGAGGGACGCCGACAGGTTTGTAGAGCAGCTATACAACAAAGAATTATCCCCACGTGCCATACCAAAGACCTTCAAAATGCTGCCCTCCCTCAGAATATATGATGGAAAGACTGATCCCAAAGATCATATGACTCATTATGTCACCGCCGTGAAAGGCAACGACCTCACTAGGGAACAAGTATCCTCCATTTTACTGAAGAAGTTTGGCGAAACCCTTACAGAGGGAGCATTAACATAGTACTCGCAACTACCAGCCCGCTCCATAAAATCTTCTGAGAAAATGGCCGATAAGTTCGTAACGGTGCATGCCGGAGCCAAGAATGCCGAAACAAGAGTAAACGACATATTTTCCATCAAGCAGTCCTTGGGAGAGTTACCGAGGATGACCCTGCCGAACGTGTCCGAAGGATGGCTGCCGCGGCTTTTCAGNGTGACTCATTATGTCACCGCCGTGAAAAGCAACGACCTCACTAGGGAACAAGTATCCTCCATTTTACTGAAGAAGTTTGGCGAAACCCTTACAGAGGGAGCATTAACATGGTACTCGCAACTACCAGCCCGCTCCATAAAATCTTCTGAGAAAATGGCCGATAAGTTCGTAACGGTGCATGCCGGATCCAAGAATGCCGAAACAAGAGTAAACGACATATTTTCCATCAAGCAGTCCTTGGGAGAGTTACCGAGGATGACCCTGCCGAACGTGTCCGAAGGATGGCTGCCGCGGCTTTTCAGAACGGGTTGAATAGAGATGGTTCGAGAGCAACTAGAAAACTGCTGAGCCGATTGATAAAATATCCCCCAACCACTTGGGACGAGATCCATAATGCTTACTGTGCCGAAGTACGAGAAGATGAGGATGACCTCAATGGAGCAATCCATCGGCTCATCTCGGTACAAGTCAAATCTAGAAAAGAACGAAGAGATAACATCAGGCGGGATCACTCGGTCTCATGACCCAACAGGGAACGCCAGCCATACGTCAGGGCCACTACCCCAGCTTCCCTCCTCTATGAAGAAGGCCCATCCCGGCCAAGGACAGGGACTCACCGAAATGAGAGAGGTTTTCCCCCTTATTGTCTGCTCACAATTTTTGTGCATCACCTACAGAAATATTCTATGCCCTAGAGAAACTCAGGACGAAAGTGGAGTGGCCGCCAAAGATAAGGTCTGATCAGAGCACCAGAAAATACGACGCCTTCTGTGAGTTCCACCAGGAACGCGAGCACAAAACAGATGATTTCATTTCCCTCAGGCAAGAAGTTATAAACATGTTGCAGCAGGGATACCTCAAAGAGATGTTGAGCGACAAAGGGAGGAATAACTTTGCTAGAGGACGTGAACACAGATGTCCGCCGAAGCCGCCATCACCAGCTCATACTATCAACATAATCATCGACGGCATCGACGATGCCTCCATCAACGACATTAAATTCACCACCACTCACAAGCTCAAACGATCTATCACCCACGAACAGTATCACAGACTCGAAGAAAGTATCATCTTCGACATGTCAGATGCCGGCGGTTTGACTTTCCCTCATAATGATACTCTCGCCATTACTTTACGCATTTTACATATTGATCAAATGTATCATGGTGGATGGCAGAAGTGGAGCGTGCATTATCCATCCCTGAGTCCTCACCTAGATGAAACTCGAGGACAAGATAGTGCCATGCTGCATTACGCTAACCAGTTTTAATAATGCAGTTGAGCAGACATCGAGATAAATTACACTCCCCGTCTTGGCCTGTAGTGTAACCCTGGAGACGACATTCCACATCATGGACCAGGCCACCGCGTACAATGTAATAGTGGGATAACCCTGGATATATCCCTTGAGTGCCATCCCCTCTAGCATATACCAAGTAATCAAATTTCCAACACCTTGGGGGACATTCAACATACGGGGAGAACAACACACGTCCCGGGAGTGCTACCGCATCGCCTTAGATGTAACAACAACTCAGCAAAAAAAAGACAAGGAGAAAGAGGCATAACAATCAACAGGGTCGAGGTCGACAAAAGAAGAGACAGGGGATGTCATCATGGATCCAGAAATGGTCGAAGTCGTCGACTCAACCATGTCCGTCGAGCCGTTCTATCCCCCAGTAAGGCATGTCAGACGTAAGTTCAATCCCGCCATCAATAATGCCATCCGTGAAGAGGTGGAGAAACTATTAGAAAATGGCTCAATCAGGGAGTCGAAGTACCCTAAATGGATCGCCAACGTAGTGATGGTAAAAAGGAAAAATAGGAAATGGAGGATGTGCGTGGATTTCACGGACTTGAATAAAGCATGTCCGTAGGATTCATTCCCGTTACCATATATCGACCAGCTTATCGACACAATGGATGGGAACGAGTTGTTGAGTTTCTTGGACGTGTACTCAGGCTATAACCAGATACTTATGGAAGACGATGACCAGGATAAAACCACGTTTATCACCCACCAACGAACATATTGTCATAGAGTAATTCCATTTGGGTTGAAGAACGCATGGGCTACATATCAAAGGTTGGTCACGAGGATGTTTATAGATCAGCTCGGCAAAACCATGGAAATATATATCGACGACATGCTGGTCAAGTCCGTAAAGGTAGAGGACCATATCGACCATTTGAAAGAAGCTTTCGACATATTAAGACGATAATAAATGAAACTAAACCCGGAGAAATACACGTTTGGCATAGCCTCTTGGAAGTTCTTGGGCTTCTTTGTATCACAATGGGGGATCGAGTTCAACCCAAACCAAATCAAAGCTATCGAAGGGATACCAGATCTCCTGACGACCAAGAAGCAAGTCCAAAGGTTGGCTGGTCGAATAGCCGCCTTATCGAGATTCATCGCGTGGTCGTCTGACAGATGTCACAATTTTTTTGACGTGCTCAAAAAGGACAACAGGCTCAAGTGGACACTCGAGTGCATGCAAGCTCTACGAGAACTGAAGGAATATTTGTCATCACCGCCTCTGCTTCCAAAACCCGAACCTGGGAAACATCTCCTCGTCTACCTGGCCATCTCTGAAGTAACAGTAAGTGCAGTCCTGATGCGAGAAAGTAAATGTACGTAATCTCCCATCTATTACATCAAACAAACACCCGTCGACGCCGAGACGAGGTACCCGCACCTCAAGAAACTGGCACTAGCACTAGTCATAGCTTCACGAAAGCTTAGACCATATTTCCAATGCCACCCTATCTCGGTCGTTACAACCTTTTCGCTAAGAGGCATTTTGCTCAAACCCGAGCTATATGGGAGGCTGGCTAAGTGGGCCATCGAGCTAAGTGAGCATGACATCACCTATCAACCAAGAAAAATGATAAAGTCGTAAGTGCTCGTCCACTTCATCGCAAACATCAATGCAAAACTAATGTCCGAAGTCGAGAAGGAAGTTGTCCAAGCTTCCCTCCAAACACAAGACCTCTAGGTCCTGTACACCGACGGGGCATCCAACGTCTCCGGATCCAGACTGGGACTTGTACTCGAAGTCCCTACCGGAGAAGTAATTTGCCAATCCATAAGATGCCCAGATATAACTAACAACGAGGCCGAGTATGAGACCGTAATTGCAGGATTGAGTCTAGCACTCAAGTATAGGGCAAAGAAGTTGAAACTCCGATATGATTCCCAGCTCGTAGTCAACCAAGTTACAAGGAATTTCCAAATCAAAGAACAAAGACTGCAAAAATATCAAACCGAGATCTGTAAGCTGTTGCCCGAGTTTGATGACTGCCAGCTCGACTAGATCCTGTATGCATAGAATGCTGAAGCGGACAACCTCGCCAAACTGGCCGCATCTACCAAAGGCATCACGACCGGGGATAAAAGTGTAGTCCATCTCCTCATTTCATCATTAGACCAAATTGAGGTAAGATCTGTAAGCCTAGCTTGGGATTGGCGTAATCATATTATCACATATTGTAGGACGACACACAACCAAATGACCAAAAACAAAGCTAAGAAACTAAGAATGCAAACATCCAGATACAGTTTCCTCAATGGCGACCTGTACAAAAGAACTTACAGCGGCCCTTTGGCGAAATGCTTGGGCACAAACCAGACCCCGCGCATCCTCAAAGAAGTCCATGAAGGCCATTGTGGTTCTCACTCTGGTAATCGAGCACTCATCACATGCCTCATACTAGCAGGATACTACTGACCCACCATGAAAAGGACGCCTCATAATTTGTGAGAAAATGCGAACAATGCCAAAACTATGACTCAATGATCCACCAAGCAGGCAAACACCTTCACTCAGTCATCTCTCTATGACCATTCATCAAGTGGGGAATGGACATTATGGCCCCCCTCCCAGCAGAGCGAGGTAATGTACGATTCTTTTTTGGTTTTAATTGACTATTTCTCTAAATGAGTGGAAGCAAGAGCGTTCACCCAAATAAGGGAACAAGAGGTAACCATATTTATATGGAGGAACATCATATGCCGATTCGGCCTATCTAAGGAGATCATCTGTGACAACAGACCCCAGTTCACGGGAAAAAATGTCGAATTCTTCAAGAAGTGGCATATCAGGAGGATACTTTCGACCCTGTATCACCCAGCAGGTAACAGACAAGCAGAGTCCTCCAAAAAGTCCATATTAAATATCATGAAGAAACAGCTCGAAGACGCCAAAGGACTGTTGCCGGATATACTGCCAGAAGTATTATGGGCGTATAGAACTACCCCGAAGACAAGCATAGGAGAGACACCCTACTCTTTAGTCTATGGGACCGAAGCAGTTATATCAGTCGAAGTCGGAGAGCCCAACCTAAGATACTCCCACGAAAGCGGTACTAGTAATGATAAGAGTAGAAGGCAGGAACTCGATGAACGAGAGATATGGCGTATATAAGAATGGTCGCCCAAAAGCAGCAAAAAAAGTTATTACAACAAGAAAGCAAAGGTCCGGCAGCTCAAAGTTGGGGACTACGTACTCAAGGCCAAAACTCAAGTAAGCAAAAACCCACGGGAAGGCAAGCTAGGAACTAACTGGGATGGCCCGTACAACTCACAGCCAAAGCAAACAAGGGTTCATTCCAATTAGAGACAATGGAAGGAAAGCAATTACCAAACAATTGGAACATCAGCCACCTCAAATACTTCAACTTTTAGGGGAAGAAGTGTCCCCCAAGTTGTACGCTTTTTACCTCACTTGAGTTTTGTCCCATTAGGGTTTTCTCAATGATGTTTTTAACGAGGCGGCAAAGGGAATACTTCGAGTCGAAGTATGCGAGGGAGGGACAGTTTTTTCTCTTTCATTGCTCGACTCCTCAATACTCTCTAAGTCAAACAATGAAGGGACTAGGTAGACTGGGATTGGGACTGGGACAGGAATGCAAGCCAAAGCCCAAAATCTATAAATATCTCCAATCATGTAACCAGAAGAAACAACGTCAAAGTAATAAGAAACTTACATTTATTAGAACCCCTTTTGTGTTAAGGTTAAGTTCGACCCAACTCGAACAACACCTACCGGCCCTCGACCACGATTTAATAAAAGGTTAAGTTCGACCCAGATCGAACAATACCTACCGGCCCTCGACCACGATTTAATAAAAGGTTAAGTTCGACCCAGCTCGAACAACACCTAACGACCCTCAGCCGTGATTTAATAAAGGGTTAAGTTCGACCCAGCTCCAACAATACCTATCGGCCCTCGGCCGCGATTTAATAAAAGGTTAAGTTCGACCTAGTTCAAATAACACCTATCGGCCGCGATTTGGCAAAAGACCAAAATCAACCAAGTTCAAACAATACCTATCAGCCTAATCTAAATAAAGAGGCGCACCCGATCTATATAAACAAAAGGAAGATATAGCCCATAAATATTCGTCAACAAGGCTTCAACTAACTAGAAGACAACGACAATAGAAAGAGCAAAAAATATAGAAATCAAACAACAAAAGCAAAGTACTCAATAGCGAAAACAAACAAAAGGTATGGAGGAACGCAGAAAACAACTTAAACATTCATATACAACAAAAAAAATAATTACAAAGGCTCTTAAAGATGCCAACAAATCACAAAAAAAAAGAGTCTAAGAGAAAACCTACTGGCCCCCGCCATCACGGGCCTCCGCAACCTCACCGACTCGGTCCTCGATACCTTCGCCACCTTCGCCCTGGATAAGCAATATCATACAAGGCATTCTCCTCAAGCCAGTCCACACCCTCTTCCCCATCCTCCTTGTCAGCTTGAGGCATAGTGGGATCATAACCACAAGCAACTCGTGCTTCATAAGTCTTAACCTAGGCATCCTCAAGGGTAGCCTTAGGAATGGATCCCGCTGCATGCAAATCCTGAAACACATCTAACCGGGCCTCAACATGAATTCATTATTCATATAATTCCCTAGTTACATTGGTAAAATTAGAAATGTTGGATGAGGACGGTCGTGCAAGAATATGAGCCCTCTCGGCCTCTAGAGCAGTCACTTGATCATGAAGGACAAAGTTATCTTTCTCCAACTCCCCGATCCTCTCCTCGAGCCGGTCTTCCTTAACTCTCGCTATCGACTGATCATTTTCTCGCTCGGCTCGAAGAGTCCTATTCGTCAACTCAATCATCTATGCATTCCTCCGAGCATCTAAACGAGAGGATTCCGCCTTCTCGAGTTCCTCCTATTTCTCAGCAACCTCGCCGCTGAGGATCTCTAATTAAAATCGGCACTCTTCAACTTTCCCTCTCAATTCAACCACTTGAGCTTGAAGATCATTGCATTGGGCCTCTACGCTCCTGCTAACTTCAAGCTCATCTTCCCTACTTCTCAACGTCCCCTCGAGGACGCTGCATTTGTCGATGGCCTGCACCAACTCATCGTCCCTCTTCTTCAGATGGTCCCTTAGGGTATGCATGTCGCCGCCCTCGCTAAATCAACTGCGGAGATACCGATACTTGTCGCGATACTCAAGGTACTTATCATTCAATTTCATAATGACCTATTTACGCCTCTTCTCCCTCTGGGCTATCTCAATTTCTAAATTCACCATCTGCAAAAGAGGAAGAAAAAGGTCAGTACTATGAACGCCCTGAAAAATAGGAAAATGCTATATGTCACAAACACTCACCCTAAGAGCGAGGCCGACAATGCTCATCGGCAAGGCACCGTCATTCATTCCTTAAGGTTTTTACCTTCAATTTCGGAACAAAGAGGACCAAGGGTTGGAATTACCTCCTCGGTGTTCACCAGCAAGTCACGGTCCATAGGGATCGCGATATTCCTTGTAGATCCCTCTAACCTTACCTCGAGCTGAGTAAACCCCTCTTCAATCATTCTTAAGTCGTCTTCATCGACATTGGAACCTGACTCATCACCTTTTCAGCAATACTTTTGCCTCTTCCATCAGCAGACAAAGTGGCATCAACGGTTGTCCCTGAGGTCGAAGCCTCTTCTCGCCGCAAAGGGTCAAGAACATCAGCAGTCACACCCTCAGCCTCCATCCCCTCGGAATGAAGATATACACCTACATCGGCTTCCACCGATCATGAAGCCTCAAGACTCGGCTCAACATCATCCCTACAATGATTGTCATTGTCTCACGCAGCGAAAAGTCCTCTTCTGCTTTCTCAACGGCCAAAGGCACTCCGTCACCCGCATCTACATACCTACTCTTTCGAGGTTGGAGATCTCCATCATTGAAACATACTCATCTTCCTCGTCAATGAGAGATTATACAGGAGGAACATAAGTCCCAACATCCGAAGCAGAAGCGAAGGTGGAAGCGGCGAAGGACGAAATTGAAACAAAGACAAAATTGGTCGTCGACAAGGCAGGGGCGGAGACTGAAGATATAGTGGTCTTCCTTTTCCAAAAGGAAGGTGTGGGAGATCTCAACCTCCTTGTAGACCCCCTATTCGAAGCTAAAGAAAAACGGGAAAAGGAAAGATTAGCAAAGGTAACAGACATGAGCGAAGAAATCACGACGTCGATGGTAGGGAACAAGTTACATAACGAGTGAGGAGACAACCTAAATCTTTGAGAAAATCTCGACCAATTGATTATTCTCGCCATATGAGGAAGAATCCCTCTAACCTAATCAACAACGTGGGCCACCATTTGAAGAGGTCGAGCAGCACCTGCAAAAAGGAGAAGGCCAATTAACCGACTCACAACAAGGAAACCATCGAAAATAAAAAGGTATATAAACAAAAACGAGCATTTACGAGTAGGATTCCAAGCCTCAGGAAAGCCTCCTGCAGCGGGCACTACGTCCTCGGTCCTCACAAAGTAGTCAAGCCAAAAATGCTGACAAGACTTGTTGTCCAATCTCACCACCAAACATTCCCTCC
>AWOL01S0109334.1:0-14082 GCA_000715115.1 Nicotiana otophora
CAGCTTTTCGGACTCGGTACGGGCATTATGAGTTTCTGGTGATGTCCTTTGGGTTGACAAATGTCCCAGGAACATTCATGGATTTGATGAACCGAGTATTCAAGCCTTATTTGGACTCCTTTATGATCGTGTTTGTTGATGATATCCTGATATACTCCCGCAGTCGAGAGGAGTATGAGCAGCATCTCATGATTGTACTTCAGACTCTGAGAGCCAGCTAGTTGTATGCTAAATTTTCAAAGTGCGAGTTTTGGTTAGATTCAGTCGCTTTCTTGGGGTATGTTGTATCAGCAGAGGGCATTGAGGTAGATCCTAAGAAGATTGAGGCAGTTCAGAACTGGCCTAGACCCACTTCGACTACGGAGATCGGGAGTTTCTTGGGTTTGGCGGGCTATTACCGTCGATTTGTGGAGGAGTTTTCATCTATAGCAGCCCCGTTAACCAAGTTGACCCAGAAGGGTGACTCGTTCAGATAGTCAGATGGTATATTATGATGTGTACCGTGTTGGGCTCAATGCGGTATTGATGCAGGAGAGCAGGGTGATTGCGTATGCGTCGCGGCAATTGAAGGTTCATGAGAAGAATTACCTTGTCTATAACTTAGAGTTATCAACCATTATTCATGCGCTGAAGATTTGGAGGCAGTATCTTTACGGCGTGTCGTGTGAGGTCTTCACGGATCATTAAAGCCTTCAGTATTTGTTCAAGCAAAAGGATCTCAATTTGAGGTAGAGAAGGTGGTTGGAGCTATTGAAAGACTAAGATATCACCATCTTGTATCATCCCGGGAAGACCAATGTGGTGGCCGACGCTTTGAGTAGAAAGGCAGCGAGTATGGGCAGCCTTGCGTTCATTCCAGTCGGTGAGATGTCGCTTGCATCAGATGTTCAGACTTTGGCCAACCATTTTGTGAGGTTGGATATTACAGAGCACAGGCGTGTTCTAGCTTGTACAGTCGCTCGGTCTTCCTTGTTTGAGCGTATCAGAGATCGGTAGTATGACGACCCTCATTTATTGGTCCTTATGGACACAGTGCGGCACGGTGGTGCCACACAGGTTACTGTTGGAGATGACGGAGTCTTGAGGATGCAGGGTCGTGTTTGTGGAAGGACTTCTTGAGTTGATTCTTAAGGAGTCCCACAGTTCCCGGTATTCTATTCACCCAGGCACCGCCAAGATGTATCAGGACTTGTGGTAGTATTATTGGTGGAGGAGAATGAAGAAAGATATAGTTGCTTATATAGCTCGGTGCCTAAATTGTCAGCAAGTGAAGTATGAGCATCAGAGACCCGGTGGTTTGCTTTAGAAGATAGAGATTCCTAAGTGGAAGTGGTAGTGTATCACTATGGACTTCATTGTTGGACTCCCACGGACTCAGAGAAAGTTCGATGTCATTTGGGTTATTGTGGACAGGCTGACTAAGTCAGCGCATTTCATTCTTGTGGCAGTTACCTATTCTTCAGAGCGGTTAGCAGAGATTTACATTCGCGAGATTGTCCGTCTTGATGGTGTGCCCGTGTCTATCATTTTTGATCGAGGTACACAGTTTACCTCGCACTTCTGGAGGGCAGTACAGCATGAGTTGGGCACGCGGGTTGAGTTGAGGACAGTGTTTCATCCTCAGACGGACGTACAGTTCGAGCGCACTATTCAGATCTTGGAGGATATGCTTCGCGCATGTGTTATAGACTTCGGAGGATCGTGNATAATGAACACTGACGCCCAGTGATAAAACAGTTCCAATTACGGGATTCTTGCCATTCTTTCAAAAACTTCAAAACTAAAAGACCTAGAGGCAATTTTTCCATGAGTTTTTCTTCCCAATTCATTGGTAAATGATTCTAACCTACTTTCTTTCAATTACCCATTACCTTTCATGAGTTTTCAACCTAAAATCTAGGTTTTTCAAGGTGAAAATTAGGGGTTTGGGTAGAATTAGGGATTTTCGCATAATTGGAATTTAGACCTCGAATTGAGNGGAGAGAGTGTTGCACCAGGTATCACCCATGAAGGGTGTCATGAGGTTCTGAAAGAAGGGCAAGTTGAGCCTTAGGTATATCGGATATTTTGATATTCTCGAGAGAGTGGGAGAGGTGTCTTACAGACTTGCATTGCCACCGGGGTTATCATCAGTTCCTCTGGTGTTCCATGTATTTATGCTCCAAAAGTATCACGGTGATCCGTCCCATGTGTTAGATTTCAGCTCTGTCCAGTTGGACAAGGATTNATTTGGTCCGAACTTCGGGTTTTGACCAAGCGGGCCCGGGGTCGATTTTTGACTTTTTGGGAAAAGTTTGGGGAATCTAAATTTATGCATTTTAATTGATTTGTTTTAGCAATATGTGATATTATTGAGTCATTTGTGGATAGATACGAGTANAGCTATTCTAGCCCGGCAGGTTCGATAGCTAAGGTCTAATAATTATCCTTCAGTTTGAGTGCAGTTGAGAGGTCAGCCCAATGAGGCAGCTACTTGGGAGTCCGAGTCAGATGTGCGAAGTAGATATCCAAGTCTTTTCACCAGTTCAGGTACTTTTCTATGTCCGTTCGAGGACAAACGGTTATTTTAGAGGGGGAGAATGTAATGATCTGATAGGTCATCTTATATTTTAGAACCTAATTCTTTGTTTCGAGGTCTCAAAAACCTCATTTTAGCCTTACTCAATTTACGTGCACAGTTCGGGTGTTCTTCTGGAAGGCTTATATGTCAAAAATTGATAAAAATAAAAATATTTGCCCTAGAAATTCATTTAAGTTAACTTTGGTTAACGTTTTGAGCAAACGGACCCGAATCCATGTTTTGACGATCCCGATGGGTCCGTATCGTAATTTGGAAATTGGGTGTATGCATGGAATCGAATTCGGAGGTCCCTAGCCCGAGTTATTGATTTTTGTTTAAAATTGAAAGTTTGAAAGATTTATGATATTTAAGAATCGACTGATGTTTGGATTTATTGATACCGGGTTTGTATTTTAGCTCCGAAGCCCGGTACAGGTCCATTATAATATTTATGACTTGTCTATCAAATTTGGTGAGAAACGGAGTTGATTTGACGTGATTCGGACGTTCGGTTGTGAAAATAGAAGTTTTAAAGTCTTCTTGAAAAATTCCTTTAATTTGGTGTCCAATTCATAGTTCTAGGCATTATTTTGGTGTTTTGATCGCGCGAGCGAGTTCGTATGATATTTTAGGACTTGTGTTCATATTTGGTTTGGAGCTCCGAGGGCTCGGGTAAGTTTCGGATATGCTACGGGGTGAATTGGACTTAGAAAAATCTAGTGTTTTGCTGCAGCTGGTGTTCTAGTGCGTTGTGATTCGCGATCGCGAAGGGGATCTCGGTTGGGGGAGGATTTTTCACTACGCGAACGCGGAGCCTTGGGGGGTTTGCTCTAAGCGAACGCGTAGCTTTAGCTAGGCTGGGCAAGGAGCTTAAGGTGACTCTATGCAAACGTGAGTCGTGTCTCGCGAACGCGAAGGTGAGGCGCGCTATACCTTCGCGAATGCGTGGTGTCTCCCACGATCGCGTAAGCCACTAGGGCTCTGCTCTTCGCGAATGCGTCAGTGTTCACGCGAACATAATGAACACTGACGCCCAGTGATAAAACAGTTCCAATTACGGGATTCTTGCCATTCTTTCAAAAACTTCAAAACTAAAAGACCTAGAGGCAATTTTTCCATGAGTTTTTCTTCCCAATTCATTGGTAAATGATTCTAACCTACTTTCTTTCAATTACCCATTACCTTTCATGAGTTTTCAACCTAAAATCTAGGTTTTTCAAGGTGAAAATTAGGGGTTTGGGTAGAATTAGGGATTTTCGCATAATTGGAATTTAGACCTCGAATTGAGGTCGGATTTTGAAATAAATTATATAATCGGGCTCGGGGGTGAATGGGTGAATGAAATTTGGTCCGAACTTCGGGTTTTGACCAAGCGGGCCCGGGGTCGATTTTTGACTTTTTGGGAAAAGTTTGGGGAATCTAAATTTATGCATTTTAATTGATTTGTTTTAGCAATATGTGATATTATTGAGTCATTTGTGGATAGATACGAGTAGTTTGGAGGTGGATTCTAGAGGAAAAGCGGTAATTGAGCATTGAGTGGCCTTTGGAGCGAGGTAAGTGTTGTATCTAACTTTGAGTTGAGGGAATTAGGAACCCTCGGACTATTTGCTATATGAAATTCATGTGAGCGGCGTATATGTGAGGTAACGAGTACTTATGCACCGCCAATTTATCTGTTTTCTCTGTTTCTCCTGTTTTTCTCATATTGTCTCTTTCCGTGTCATAATTGTTACATACTCTACTTGTGTTTCCATGTCTAATTGTTACGTGTTAGATATTGTTTCCTTCGGTTAATGATATTAGTTCTTCCATAGTTTCATTATCTCCTGCTACTTGCTTAAGCTGGTTTACCGGTACCTTTCTGTTGTAGATTCTGAATTAGTCTCGTTGTATAGTATTACTTATGTAAATTTTCATGGTGTACAAGTTTCCTATTTGTTTCGGTTTGGAGTTTAAGTATTATGAAGGGTTTATGTGATTTAAATTGTGAAATTTCTGTACATACTGAGTAATTAATATTAATATGGTGGGATCGGGTTGCACGCCGCAACAGGAGAAATAAGGGTGGAATATTGAGGTGGAATAAGGGTAAATATATATTGTACGATGGGAATGGGTTGCACGCCGCAACAGGTGTAATAAGGGTGGATTATTTGGTGGAATAAGGGTGAACTATGATTGTGTTATTGTGATATGGTGGGATCGGATTGCGCGTCGCAACAATCTATGTGTTTATGTTTCCCTGAGCTGTGTTAGCCTTACGGTATTCTCTTTTGCACTTAAGGATCGGTAATTTCTGAACATTGTTGATATATCTCCGGGAGTTGTTGTATTTCTTGCAATTTACTGCTTTCTTTTATTCAGCATTTCCTATTCTGCTTTTATTATATATAATGCGTACAGGTTAGAGCTATGGGGCCTAAGTGTACATATTAGAAGTTGTGGTATGTTAGAGTTAATTTAGAGACTTGGTACCTAATTGTTAATTACAGTTGTATATAGTCGGTTGTTTATGCCCAATTAATCAATTGAGTTATTTTCCTAATTATGAATCCTCTACTCTCTTCTTCTGCGCATGAGTCTAACATAGTATCATAGCAGAACCCATCCCGATTTTTCGATGTTGGGCCCCCATAATTGTTTACGCTCCAGATGTCCAGTCCTGGGCATGAGAGAGGGTGTTGAGTCCCACATCGACAATGAAGGGGATGGGTGGTCTCCTTATACGGACTTGGGTAATCCTCACCTCTTGAGCTAACTTTTGGGGTTGAGTTAGGCCCAAGGTCCATTTAACAACTGCAAATGTGCCTTGCTTACTCGAGTCTAAATGCAAAACAGTTTTTTTTAAGGCCAAAACTGCTTAGCCCAGCTGGTTTTAGTCAAGTGTATTTTTAAGGCATAGTGTTTTAAATCATCTGGATAAGAGGGGGTAGATTCATCACTTTCAGGTTCTCTACCTAAGATGCACTTAATGTATGTATTTAGTCCACAAATTTCACAGAACACAGTCTGGACCAGAGGCTCTATGCATTTATTGGACTAAATATCTTGACCAACTTTTGCCTAGTTGGTCCAACCCCCACATAATTGAGCTCACCAGTTATAATTACTAGTTGGATAAATTACTACCCTTTTTATTATTTTTCTTCTACAGTTTACTGAGTGGTTCAGCGCTATCCTGTGGAACTCCTTGTATTGGCAGACTATTTCAAGTCTAAGTTTAGCTATGCTTAGCTTGGGCCTAAAATGTTCTAATTAGGCATGCTCAATCAGAAGAAAATAGCATATACATATGACCTGCCCCTCCTCCTACAACATGAAGATTCCCCCTTTGTATGAATCACGGTCCCCTATTTTCCAATATTCATGAGTTTAGTCTATAATTATGCACACAGAAATATAAAGACACATCCCCGGATAAGTTTAGACATATTGTTGGGAACATATTCTACGGAATGAGGAAGGAGAGTCATATACATAAGTAACTGGGACTAAATGCAGGTGCAGGGGTGAACAACTAATTCAATACTGCTTTACAATTTTTTTTGGAGTGTAAAAGGTAATTACACAAAACAAAAAACTATGTACAATTCTATGCTAAAATTCACTTACAAGACGAATTGTGATAATTGGACGGTAATTCTTCTTCAAAATCTTAGGTACGTCACACAGTGATTATGTTAGTCACTAGTTATTGCCATAGTGGTTTGTTCGTGTAATTAAGACCAATGCACCCAAAACAAAAAATGAAAAGACAGAAATTTAAATAACGTGCAAGTCAAACTGGAAGGGGATAGGCCATATAAAAAAATGCCAGACAATAATAAAAAGGGGCATGTTTCAGAATTAGGCAAGGCGAACTATCTTGGTTCTATAGCCTCATAAATACTCCCTCCGTTAACTCTTACTTATCTACAATGGACTGTGCACTTTCCTTAAAAATTAATAAATAAAGTACATATTTTATCATAATAATACTCATATTAATGATAGTTTGGATTTTGCATTTCTCTTAAGATCTGGTTATCTTAGGATCTTATTTGAAAACTGTTCCCACGTCATTGTTGAGATTTATTTACCTCTGAATACTAAAATATGTGAACTTGTAATTATTAAGTGGTTTTCCAAAATAAAAAGAACCACGTTACTTAGTTTGGAATAAGGAATAAAACATCCAATGTAATTCTGGTTTTTCATCGTTCCATTTGAAACGATCTAAAATAATTTAATATCTTTAGTTCCTCGTTCAGTCAGCTTGAATCATTTTTGGAAAAAGAGGAATTATATAGTGTAAAAGAAAAAATTTCCGAAGATGTAAGCCATGTCAAATACCATTATATTACTAGTTGTCAATGTTATGCTTGATAGTAGCAAACTTGTTGTTGTATGTGAAAAAAAGAAAAGTAGATAAAACAAAAGAAAGAAAAATCAAAAAGAGATGAACGTGCTTACAACGGCTTATGATATATGCGCTTACATCGGCATTCTTATGATGTAAGCGCTTACATCGGCATTCCTATGATGTAAGCACTTACCTCGGCAGGGCTATAAAAGAGGTATGCATTTTCGTTTGCAAATCATCCCTCAACTTCTTCTTTCTCTCTTCAATTAATAAAGAGTTATTCTTTGTGTGGCCATGGAGTAGGCAAAATTGTCGAACCACGTAAATCTTGTCTTGTCTTGTGCAATTTATTACTTTTATCTTTCAAATATTTTTCCCTTCTATTATCCTGACACGTTTTTCAATAACTGTTATCAGAGCACAGACAGTGTAATCCTGATAAAAAAGGACGGTATCGGTGCAGGTAGTATTCACAAGAATAGTGTGACATTATTGATCATCATTACTATTCACAGGCACTATTCACATAAATTGTTTTTGTGAAAAATGACATCGGAAGAAGGAAAGATTAAGATTGACAAGTTTAATGGTAAAGATTTTGAATTCTGGAAAATGCAAATAGAGGATTAGTTGTACCAGAAAAAATTATACTTACCTCTGACCGAGGTAAAATCAGAGAATATGGTCAAAGCGGATTGGAATCTATTAGATCTCCAAGCTCTTGGTGTGATTCGTTTGACGCTAATACGAAATATGGTGTTTAACATCATTAATGAGAAGACCATTGTAGGCCTGATGAAGGCGTTATCAAATATGTATGGGAAACCATCTGCTTCAAATAAAGTCTAATTGATGCGCCGATTGTTCAACTTAAAGATGACAGAAGGTGGATTTGTTACAGAATATGTCAATGAGTTTAATATAATATTAACTCAGTTGAGTTCTATTAATATAACATTCGATGACGAAGTCAGGGCATTGATTCTACTATTATCTCTACCGGAGAGTTGGTCTGCAACAGTAACTATAGTTAGCAGTTCATCGGCAAGTACTAAACTCAAATTGGATGATATTAGAGACTTGGTTCTAAGCGAAGATATTCGCCGGAGAGAATCAAGTGATTCCCCAGGATCTGCTTTGAATATCGAAAATAGGGGGAGAGGCATCCAAAGAGGACAAAGTCATTGTCGTGACAGATCAAAGTCAAGGAGAAGAGGGCAATACAAAAATCGTAAAGACATTATGTGTTGGAATTGAGACAAAAAGGGTCACTACAGTAGTCAGTGTAGAGAGCCAAAGAAGAAGAAGAACGATTAATACAAGGATGATAATTCAGCAAATGCAATTGTTGAACAAGTTGATGATGCACTAATTTGTTGTGCAGTCAGTCCAGTCGAATCTTGGATTCTCGATTCAGGTACATCCTTTCACTTTACATCATGCAAAGAATTATTGCATAATTATATTGCTAGAAAATTTGGAAAAGTTTATCTAGAAGATGGCGAACCTCTGGACATTGTCGGGAAAGGTGAAGTTCATATAAAGATTTCACAAAGCACGCTATGGAAATTGCAAAATATCTGACATGTTCCTGGCCTCAAGAAAAATCTGATATTTATGGGTCAAACTGACAGTGAAGGATATACAACAACTTCGGTAACGGATCGTGGAAGATAACCAAAGAAAATTTGTTTGTGACACGAGGATTCAAGAAGGGAACACTGAATGCAACTGCAATACAGTGAGATACTATAGCAATAGTTGATCATGGTCATGACACAACATTGTGGCACCGGAGGCTCGGGCATATGAGTGAGAAGGGAATGAAGTTGTTGGCATCCAAAGAAAAGTTGTCAAACCTAAAACATGTTGAATTAGGTTTGTGCGAAGATTGCATTTACGGGAAACAAAAAAGAGTTAGTTTCTCAAAGGTGGGAAGGATACCAAAGACAGAGATGTTGGAACTAGTACATACAGATGTGTGGGGACCAGCACCTGTAACTTCTCTGGGAGGCTCACGCTATTATGTCACCTTCATTAATGATTCCATAAGAAAGGTATGGGTTTATTTTCTGAAAAATAAATCTGATATATTTATTACCTTTAAAAGATGGAAAGCTGAAGTTGAAAATTAGAGAAGTCTAAAGTTAAAATGTCTGAAGTCTAACAATGGAGGAGAGTATGATAGTCAAGAATTTAAATCATTTTGCTCTGAGAATGGGATCGGAATGATCAAGACAGTTCCTGGAACACCAGAACAAAATGGTGTTGCTGAGAGGATGAACAGAACCCTGAATGAACCAGCCAGAAGTATGAGAATACATTCTGGATTGCCGAAGTACTTTTGGGTTGAGGCTGTTAACACGACAGCTTACCTCATAAACAGGGGACCCTCTGTACCATTGGATTTTGAAATTCCTGAGGAGATATGGACAGGAAAGGAGGTAACTCTCTCACATCTGAAAAATTTTGGTTGTGTTGCTTATGTGCATGTAAACTCTAATGATAGAGATAAGCTTGATCTTAAGGCCAAGAAATGTTTCTTTATTGGCTATGGTGATGATAATTTTGGTTATTGATTTTGGGATGATCACAATAGAAAGATCCTAAGACATAGGAATGTCACATTTAATGAAAATGTGATGTACAAAGACAAGCTTGAAGTAGAACCAACCAACACCAGTAGACAGACATTTGAAACAGTTAACTTAGAAGAAATCTCAGAAAACGAAGTGGCTAGATAGACTACAACTGGATCTGAAATTGAAAATGACAAACCAGAAGCTGAATATGGATCAGAATCAGAACCAGAACCAGAGATAGAATCAGATGGAGAACCAGATCTGGAGTCAGGACTTGAATCAAATTCGGGATCAGTTAATCCCGAACCTACATTAAGGAGATCTAAAAGAGTCACGAATGCTCTAGATAGGTTAACTCTCTCTCTCCACCATTTACTTCTGACTGATACGGGAAAACCAGAGCATTTTGTTGAAGCAATACAGGTGATAATGTCACGGGCCGACTTTCTTACGCTTATCAGTAGCACCGAATAGCCCGTGTGGCGCCTGCAGTTCCCCTCGCTGCAGGCCATCCATTCCTTTTCCTAGGTTTTCCAAGCACGATCTTGTGCCTGTGGTAAAGCTTGCCTAAAAGGTCTGCTTCAATTGTGTAGCTCGTATGATGTCTAGGATCTTGGCCTCGACTAGTTGTGGTTCTTCTCGTCTTAGGATCATAATTCATGCGCGCCCTGGGTTTGGCTAACGATATGTCTTGTCCCTCGCCTGACACCGAGCATTTCTCTCGCATGCACAGTCCAATCCTCAAGCTTGACACTCACCTCGTGCATCCGCACCAAGCTTGTGCTTCACCCGAGTAAGGTAACCTTTAGTCTTTGGCCATTGTTATGTGCACCTTTCGTGGCATACCCATACATAGCCCTCATGACATACTTCCATCCCGTATAGTGCAGTGTCGCCCCACAAGTCCACAACTACATGTTTAGGCCAACGGACCCTTGCTCGTATAGATGAACCCGAGCTATGCGTACAAGTCAACACATGAGGCCCTAAGATGGGTGCATCAAGTATCCAATCGGCACGGAGATCTCTGTCCAATATTTCGGTAACCCGCGGGGCATACCCGTCCCACATGTCGAGCCTCCAGCGCCCGTTTGGTGCCCAACGCTAGCCCGAAGGCATCGCGTCATCTATATAGTTCCCTAACTCGTATGAATATCTAAAACACTCATTTGAGTCATCCAGGAAGGCCCTTGAGGTTCCCCCTCAAGGTAGATCATTTGGTACGGCTTGGTGGTAGCACATACTAGGGAGGCAGGTTGAGCTTCAACACCTATACCCCCCTTATATATGCTTAAAATTAAAAAGCCCAAGGTTCCTGAGTAGACATGTCTACGTTAGAGAATCAGAAGGAACTTTTCTCACCGGATCTGAATGAAGTCACAACCCCAAAATGCGGGTTGTGACATCCTCCCACACTCATCATGTCATCATCCCCGATGACACAACAATGCCTATGACAACCCGGAGTCTGCCCCTTAGGGATGTATACTGCGACTCCCTTAATCATGTGGGTTGGACTTCCTCGAAGTCCTGCTCAACCTGGAGTTGTGCTCCTTGCACTTCTCCCCCAAGTATCTTCCAAGCGTGCCTCTGCACTTCACCTGCTTTCGGTGTTCACTTGGAAAGTGCCTCCGCACTTGCACCCTCTGGTGTCTAACTTTGTGGTGACCCACACTAGTCAACCACACCATGACCCACACGGACTTCATGTCCGTCTGAAGCTCTTCCCTCAAAGGTAAGCACATCAGTGTGCTCTTTGGCACAGCTTCTGTAGTACTATTGCTCTCGTAGCCTTTTTACGCCCTCGGGCATAGCTTTCGTAGCTCAATCGCTACTGTAGCATTTTCCTTGCCCTCATTACCTTTGAACAGAAGTGGATCTGCCTAACAAATGGTGGTGCCGCTGACCCCATGCTAATCTCACAAAATTTGATATATTATATAGATAATTCACTTAATATCTTTAAAAGTACTTGTTGGCCTCCATGGTAAAAAATGGGTTAAAGGTGCACTAGTTGGGTCTTTGATTTGTTTCCTTGCGGTCAACTGGTCAAGAATCTCAATTTTTATACTTAGTTATTGTTTTTCCTCTCTTTTATTTGTTTTGCACTGTGGCAGCAGTGTATTATTTCTTTTTATTTTTTTAATCCCAAATCCCAATTCACGCCAAAACCCAAAAGTCAATTGCGTCTCCCTCTCTCTCTCTCTCTCTCTCTCTCTCAATGTTGCTCTAAACCCCAAATCAGTGTATCCTATGTCTTCTCTCGATTCACATCGCTATAATCTTGCAATTCTAGAATGGTAATTTAGAATCTCTATTACCAGTGATTCTTCAATCCTTATTTGCTCACTTTCTCAAGTATCTCCCAAGTTTTCTGTACTCCTTAAGCAGGTATATTTTTTATTTCTTATTTTATTATTAATATCAGTTATTTTGTTTGCTTTCATCTTTATAATTATAATTGTTTTTCTATTTTCCTCATTTGTTTGGTTCATTGTTTATCTAATTTTTGGAATCCTATTAACCTGCAGTGTAATGCTTTTTTGTGTGTCATTTGGCAGATTACATTGTGAAACTCGCTTTCAAAGTCCGGAATTTGGGCAGAGTCAAAGAGACATTCAGTTGATCAAGATAAGTTATTACATATTTTGCGGACGAATTGGTATGTTTTTATTTTATTTTATTGTAAGTTGGAAGGGGTATGATTCCCCTACTATATTATGAGTTTGTAAATGTTCGTGATTCGTGATTCTCTTATATTTGAATGCGAAAGTGGTATGAATGTGTGATTCTCTTATTGAATAATGAATTCTAAAGGGGTGTGATTCCCCTTTTCGTGAATTCTTTGTTATGATTAAAATTGATTTGAATTTATAAAATGGATATCGAGTATTTGATTTTGTAGGAATAATTTTTTCGAACATCAAAATGGATAGATACTTGATCAAGTTAAATAATGGCCAACCAAGTTCTAGTTCATGTCAACCATCTGCTAAATCACAAATAGTTCCAGAAGTACAAAGAAAAGCAATTCCTCCCCCTCCTTCAAATGTTAACAGTGTTCTTAGGTTGGGATCTCTTGAAACCGATCCTAATGAAGCTCATCAAGAATGATCTACGTAATAGCATTGGTGATAAATTTTTTAATGGTTGTTTAGTTTGCAATATATAGCGTAAGATATTTGTAACTGTACATAATGATGCTATTATGGATCGCTGTAAAAATATGAAAGCTCGTAGAGTACAAATGTAAATTAATGATGTATTTTTGAGATAATGGAATTGGATAATTTTGCTAGCCAAGTTGTTGTTTTTGTAAAAGTTTATATCATGAAACTGAATGTTTATCTTTGAAGCATGTTTCTCTTTGAAGTAATGATGCACCCATCTTCTCGAATTCCTGGATTCGCCTCAGCCTTTGAAGACTTGTTTGCTTCTGGACTCACAATCTCGCCCTCAATGCCTCTACATAAGCGGATCCTCCCACACTCGATGTGGAGGATACTTCTTAGCGCACTCATCCCATTTGGCATTCGGCCAGCTCTTGGGACGTACTCTTGGTGAGTACTATATTCTCAAAGTCATAGCATCTCCACATTCACGAACAAAGCTCTTTGTTTTCCAACTGCCAATTCCTCAACAAGTATCCAATGTTCCCGGGTAGTATGTCTGTACTCGCCCTATAGTCAAGAACTCTCTTAGTTCTTCTAGCACGACTTCTCGGTCCGGTGTGCTTCGTACTTGGCCCCATCTCAGTGGTCCTCGATCATTCGGCGTACCCCTTTCCAGAATGACACCTTCCAACTTGGAAATCTGCCCCATTCTAAAGCTTTGCTATTTCCTTCAAATCTATCTTCTTACCTTGGCATTTCAGCACTAGGCCTCCATATGACAATGGTTTGGCTCCCCTCAATGCCCTCAGGCAGTCCACAAGTCTATCCCGCTGGAAAGACACTCAAGTGATGCGTTGCACGCATCCTTGGCAAGATCTCTGCTACGATCATGCCTAAAGTTTATAGTCCACAGCTCCTACTCTTTGCAATATGGTTGCTCGACCTGGAAAACATGGTCTTTTCTTGACCACCCGACTCATCGAAATATCACCATATTCAATAGAAACCCAGACTTTCGAAAAAAACTGGAGTCACCCATTTTTTTCTTCAATCAGTAGTATCAGGTTCTCGATCTGTAGTGGCATATGAACAACAATCTCTGCTTTGACGTGATCTCTGCACTGACATCCAAAATGCACTCGCCATCTCAACTACTTGCCTTGACATCATGTCATGGCATAGTATGGCATTTATCAGCTCTGATACTACGTGTCACGGGCTGATTTTCTTACGCTCGTTAGCGGCACCGAATATCCCATGCGGCGCTTGCAGTTCCCCTCACTGCAGGCCAGCCATTCCTTTTCCCAGGTTTTCCAAGTACGATCTTGTGCCTATGGTGAAGCTTGCCTAGAAGGCGTGCTTCAATTGTGTCGCCCGTATGATGTCTAGAATCTTGGCCTCGACTAGTTGTGGCATTTTTTGTCTTAGGATCATAATCCATGCGCGCCCTGGGGTTGGCTAAGGACATGTCTTGTCCCTCGC
>AWOL01S0109369.1:3092-14380 GCA_000715115.1 Nicotiana otophora
ATGGGGTCGGTTGTACTGATACTACACTCTGCACTTCTTGTGCAGATTTCAGAGTTGGTCCCAGCGGCGTACCATAGACTTGCTCGGATTTCAGCTACTCGGAGGAGACTTGAGGTATAACGGCATGACGTTCGCAGTTCTGAAGTCCCCGTCTATTTTACTTTAGCTGTTTATTTATTTTCAGACAACTTCATTTTATTCAGACCGTTATTTGTATTATTCTAGAAGCTCGTGCACTTGTGACATCAATTCTGGGATGGTATTTAGACACCGTTGTTTTTATGGATTATTCACTATATTTCAAACTTTGCTTCCGCATTTGTTTCTTTGATTATTAATAATTTAAAAATTATTTACAAATTGGTTAATATTATTCTAACGTTGGCTTGCCTAGCAAGTGAAAGGCGCCATCACGATCCGAAGATGGGAATTTCGGGTCGTGACATTTTTAGTAGTGAAAGGAACACATTTAAACCCCCATCTTATCAAACTTTCAAATCATGCAAAATTTAGGCTTCTCACCCCCGAACTCCCTTTCAAGTTCTATTTTTATCTTATAAATTGTTTTTACTGAAGAATTTATTACTTCCATTGACATTCTAAATTTTCTTAGAAGTTTTAAGATGGCAATGGCAGGGGCATATGCATTAGGATCAACTGAATCATAACTTTCGATGTGAAGCATAAATTTATTTGTACAAATCTATTAAAATTGTAATAAATTGTAGATATGAACCCATAATTTTAAATATATTGGATTCAATGCTAAAAATCTTAAAAGTTGAACCCATAAAATTTAAATCCTGGATCCACCTTGGCAGTAGTCATCTTCGGTGTAAAGCATACTATCGTCCAATACGTTTATGTCTATATTTCACACAAACTTCATTGAAATATAATTTCAACAAGACCATTGAAAGAGAACTTCAATTAGATAACTAAGAGTGAAGCCCAGAGAAGCAAAGCGAAACCAAAAATCAAAAGTTGCAGAAGAAAGGACTAGGTAATATCATTCTTTCCCACAATTTCATCATATAACTCATATGTTTGATGCAAAAATAGTTAGCACAACTTTAAATATCTCTATTGTTCTACTACATAAAAATCCAGGTACTCTTTTGTCCACCCGTTTGGAATCTTTACACATTGCTATAACATTGACGTAGCTGAAGTTCTTGTCGCGGATGTATGGAGCAACAAAGTAATCTTTGTGATTTGAATTTAACAACCGAGTAAAATAGTCTCTCTATCTCTCCTTCATCAACATAAATCTAATTAAAACTTGAGACCTGAGACNTATATTTCACACAAACTTCATTGAAATATAATTTCAACAAGACCATTGAAAGAGAACTTCAATTAGATAACTAAGAGTGAAGCCCAGAGAAGCAAAGCGAAACCAAAAATCAAAAGTTGCAGAAGAAAGGACTAGGTAATATCATTCTTTCCCACAATTTCATCATATAACTCATATGTTTGATGCAAAAATAGTTAGCACAACTTTAAATATCTCTATTGTTCTACTACATAAAAATCCAGGTACTCTTTTGTCCACCCGTTTGGAATCTTTACACATTGCTATAACATTGACGTAGCTGAAGTTCTTGTCGCGGATGTATGGAGCAACAAAGTAATCTTTGTGATTTGAATTTAACAACCGAGTAAAATAGTCTCTCTATCTCTCCTTCATCAACATAAATCTAATTAAAACTTGAGACCAGAGACCAGAATTATGAAAAGTAAAAATGAACAAACCAATTCAACCACCAATTCAAACAAAATATATGCTACTTAATAAAAGGGGTAAAGGATGAGCACTTATATCGCCATCCCTTCCATGGGGTTGAAGGGGCTAAAAGATTCATCTACAGGTAAAGTTATGGCCCCTTGTAGGGTAACTTCTAGTGAGTCGCCTTTGCTAATTGTAAGGATTGCCATTCCCAATTCACTAGAACCTAGAGCGGCGATCACTAGAAATTTTCCATTACACAGGTCAAGCAAAATTGGGATACGAACTAAACAGCGAGGATCCAGCATAAGTAACCAAGGTAGGTCTCCTTGAAGACTATTAGATTGAAACCATCTTTTCTTGTCAATATCATACCCATATAAGCACAGGTCACAGCTGAACCAATACAAAGTTGAGTTATATACCGCCGGTTGTGTATTTCGTGCGACATGGGTTAGCAGGTCAAGATACACACAACCTTGGAGCCCATCTGGAACAAGAAACGCACAACCTTGGTCACCGAATTTCAAGTTGGGATGTTTCTCAACACGTAACGTATCCTTAACAGCATTGAAAAACAGCAAAGAACCGTCCCCGAATGAATAAAAGACAACTGTGGTTTTATCCATAAGGACGGCAGAACAAGTACCACCTAAATCTCCCACCTCGGACGATAGACATTGCCAAGTTTGAGAGCTGAGGTCGTAATATACACCCAAACTTGTCCACGAAGAATATTCGGTTAGATCACGTGAATACCTATAGCCGCCCACAATATAGATCTTCTCGTCATAGCCAAACACAAACGGCTGGTACCAGCCAAGTTTCCTTGAAGTAAGTAAGGTTTACCAGCCAGAGTTGTTAGGTTTTGTGGTATTATATTTATGCAATTTCCTAGAAACGGCGTTATTACTGTCCAGCCTGAGTACTTTACTTCGGTGAAGGGGTGTCGCTGACACCCCTGACTTCTGGTACCGCTTTTTCCTTAAATGGTACTTTTTATTTTTTTTTGCTGGGATACTAAAATACTTCTCGTGTGTTTATTTTAGCTTTAGCTTATACTACTACTATGGAGTATTTGATTAGGTTATACTGCTGATGTTTTTGGCTATTGCGAGTAGAGATACACTAGGGTTTCGGATAGTTGCTACTTTTGTGCTACCTACTTTTGTGGCGTAAAGATCTTTTCCAATCATATCGTTTAATAAGGAAAGGGAGTTCAATTAAATTCCCTTAACTAAACAAATTATGTTGCGTAAATACGTAAAATTATTTCTTATATATATATAATTATATGTAGCCCATATTAGTGAGAATAAATTCTTTAAAAATAACAATAGTAACATTCAAAAGATTGAAAGCATTCCTACATTTCTACACTGTTATTTCTATACTGGATTGTACCTTTTGAGCTCGTCAATACTTTCATCCCAAAGGTTAGTCTTGTTACTTATTGAGTATATGGGATCAGTTGTACTCATACTACACTCTCCTCTTCGTGTGTAGATCCAGGTACTTCCGGATACGGCGGTTGCTAGATTTTGGAGTTTCATTCATTGGAGACTAACGAGATAGTTGCTTGACATCCGCATACCTTGACTCTCTTTTCTTTCAGTTATTTGTACAGTTCTATATTTCCAGATAGTGTTTTTATCAGTCAGACTATGTTATCATTTAGATGCTCATGTACTCGGTGACACCGGGTTTTGGGAGTGTATTTATATCAATATTTCTGGGATTGTTTATTAAATTTAAATATTATGTTTTCAAACTTAAAAGAAATTGTGGGTTATTGAGGTTGTCGGCTTGCCTAGTATTGAGATAGGCACCATCACGACATGCGGATTTTGGGTCGTGACAAGTTGGTATCAGAGCCTAGGTTACATAGGTCTCACGAGCCATGAGCAGGTTTAGTAGAGTCTTGCGGATCGGTACGGAGACGTCTGTACTTATCTTCAGGAGGTTGCCGAACCCTTAGGAAAATTTCACTTTCTTGTATTATGTCATACAAATTTGTTGATTCCGTAAACTAAATTTATGTTATTCTATTCTCTCACAGATGGTGAGGACACGTACTACCGGATCGGAGGTCAGCCACTAGTTAGGGCCGCGAGAGGCCAGGGCCGTGGAGAGGTCGAGGCGTAGCTCCTATAGCAGTTGGAGCCGCACCTATAGAACCACCAGTTGCTCTAACTCAGGAGCAGGTTCAAGATATAGTCGAGCCGGCGGGGTCAGCTCAGGCGCCAGCTATGCCTATTGTGATTCCATGCCTTGAGGAGGCTTTAGCCCAAATATTGACTGTTTGCACTGGCCTTGCTCAGGTGGTTTCAGCTCAGGCCGCACCGGCCACTTCTCAGGCCGGAGGAGGTACTCATACCCCTGTCGCCCGTACTCCAGAGTAGGTAGTGCAGGGACATCAGATACCGGGGGCACTACCAGTCCAGCCGATTGCAACCATTCAGGCCCGGGTGGGTCCTATTATGAATGACGAGGAGCATAAGAGATTAGAGAGGTTTGGGAGACTCCATCCTCCAACTTTTAGTGGAGCTGAGTCAAAAGATGATTAGGATTTCTTGGACAGATGCGAGCAGATGCCTCATACAACGGGTATTCTGGAGATCAGTGGGGTCTTATTTACTACTTTTCTGCTGACCGGGGAAACCTTCAGATGGTGAGAGACTTATGAGAGGAGTAGGCCAGTTGGTGTAGCACAACTTTCATGGCATGATTTGTCCGTATTATTTATGAAGAAGTTTATGCCACAGACTCGCAAAGAGGAACTGCACAGGCAGTTTGAGTATTTACGTCAGGAGGACCTGTCCGTGACTCAGTATGAGATGCGATTTTCATAATTAGCTAGTCGTGCAATTTGGTTAGTTCCCACTGAGAGGGAGAAGATCAGGAGGTTCACTAATGACCTCAACCATCAGTTCCGTTTTGTTATGATTATGGGGAATGTAGCAGGTGCTAAATTCGATGAGGTAGTTGACAGTGCTCGATGGCTAAAAATGGTTCGTACTCAGGAGCGTGAGGAGAGGGAGGCCAAGAGGTCTCGTGGTCCGGTTAATTCTAGCGGTGTTCCTTCTGGGGGACAGCCCTATCACAGTAGGGGTCGTTCTTCTAGGCCCGCTCAGATGGCTCGTCCAGTTCATCGTGGTGCATGAGCTAGCCATGGTTCATACAGTGCTCGACCGAGTCAGTTTTGTCTTAGTGCACTTGCAGCTCAGAGTTCATTTCGTGCACTATCAGTTCAGGGTTCATCTGTACCAGGTTCTTCTGGTAGTTATTCTGGTTCTCGAGGTCCGCCTCAGTATTTGCCGCCGTTGTTCGAGAAGGGTTGTTTTGAGTGTGGAGATTTGGGTCATATGAAGAGAAATTGTACCTGCCTTTCGGGAGGTCTAACTCATCATGGGAGTCAGGCTACAGCTCCCGTACCAGTTAATTCACCACATGCCTAGCCAGTACAGGGTAGGGCAGAGGCAGCTAGAGGTCGCCTTAGAAGGAGAGGTCGATCAAGTGGCGGTCAGGCCAGATTCTATGCTATTCCTGCTAGGCCAGATGTCGTTGCTTCAGATGCAGTGATCACAGGTATTGTCTCAGTGTGCCATTATTTGACCCTGGTTCCAGATATTCGTATGTATCATCATATTTTGCTCGTTATCTGGATATGCCCTGTGAGTCCTTAGTCTCAGTTGTTCATGTATCTATGCCGGTGGGTGATACTATTATTGTGGACCGTGTGTATCGGTCGTGTGTGGTAACTATTGGGGGACTGAAGACTAGAGTTGATCTCTTATTACTTAGTATGGTTGATTTTGATGTAATCTTGGGTGTGGATTAGTTGTCTCCATGTCATGCTATTCTAGATTGTCACGCTAAGACTGTGACATTCGCGATACCGGGGTTTCCAAGGATCGAATGGAGAGGTTCTCTAGATTATGTTCCCAACAGAGTAATTTCTTATTTGAAGGCCCAACGAATGGTTAGGAAGGGATGTTTGTCATATTTGTCTTTTGTGAGAGATGTTGATGCAGACACTCCTACTATTGATTCTGTACCGATAGTGCGAGACTTTCCGGATGTATTTCCTGCAGACCTGTCGGGTATGCCACACGACAGGGATATTGATTTCCGTATTGACTTGGTGCCAGGCACTCGGCCCATTTCTATTCCTTCGTATCGTATGGCACCAACTGAATTGAAAGAATTGAAGGAGCAACTTGAGGAACATCTTGATAAGGGGTTTATTAGGCCTAGTGTGTCACCTTGGGGTACACCGATTCTGCTTGTGAAAAAAAAAGATGGTACTATGCGGATGTGCATCGACTACAGGAAATTGAACAAAGTTACAATCAAAAACAAGTATCCTTTGCCACGTATTGATAATTTATTTGACCAGCTTCAAGGAGCGAGGGTGTTCTCCAAAATTGATTTGAGATCTGGGTATCACTAGTTGAAAATTCGGGATTAGGATATTCTAAAGACGACATTCAAGACCCGTTATGGTCACTATGAATTTCTTGTGATGTCTTTTGAGCTGACTAACGCCCCAACATCATTTATGCACTTGATGAATAGTGTATTCTAGTCGTATCTTGATTTGTTTGTCGTAGTATTTATTGATGATATCCTGGTGTACTCACGTAGCCAGGAGGAGCATGCACAATATTTGAGTATTGTACTACAGAGGCTAAGGGAGGAGAAACTTTATGCCAAATTCTCTAAGTGTGAGTTATGGCTTAGTTCAATGGCATTCTTGGGACACATAGTGTCCGGTGAGGGAATTACGGTGGATCCGAAGAAGATAGAGGCAGTTCAGAGTTGGCCCAGGCCATCTTCAGCTACTTGGCATGGCCGGTAATTATCGTCACTTTGTGGAGAGCTTCTCGTATATTACGGCGCCTATGACTAAAATGACCCAAAAAGGTGCTCCATTCAGGTGGTCGAATTAGTATGATAAGAGCTTCGAGAAGCTCAAGACGGCCTTGACCACAGCTCCAGTTCTAGTTTTACCTTCAGCTTCAGGCTCTTATACAGTGTATTGTGATGCTTCTTGGATCGGTATTGGGTGTGTCTTAATGCAGGAGGGTAGAGTGATTGCTTATGCTTCGCGCCAGTTGAAGCCACATCAAAAGAACTACCATGTTTATGATTTAGAGTTGGCAGTTATTGTTCATGCATTAAATATTTGGAGGCATTATCTCTACGGTATGTCTTGTGAAGTATTTACGGATCATCGGAGTCTCCAGCACTTGTTCAAACAAAAAGAACTAAATTTGAGACAGCGAAGATGGTTGGAGCTACTAAAGGACTATGATATTACTATTCTGTATCATCCCGGAACGGCCAATGTGGTGGCTGATGCATTGAGTAGAAAGCCAGTGAGTATGGGTAGCCTTGCATTTATTCTTGTTGGTGACAGACCTCTTGCAGTTGATACTCTGGCCTTGGATAACCAATTCGTGAGATTAGATATTTCGGAGCCAAGTCATGTTCTAGCTTGTGTGGTTTCTCGGTCTTCTTTATATGACCGCTTCAGAGAGCGCCAATATTATGATCCCCATTTCCTTGTCCTCAAGGATAAAATTCAGCATGGCGATGCCAAAGATGTTACTATTGGAGATGATGGGATGTTGAGGATGCAGGTTCGGGTTTGTGTACCAAATATAGATGGACTGCGTGAGTTGATTCTTGAAGAAGCCCACAGTTCGCGGTATTCCATTCATCTGGGTGCCTCTAAGATGTACCAAGATTTGAGGCAGCATTATTGGTAGAGAAGGATGAAGAAAGATATAGTGGGGTTTGTATCTCGATGTTTAAATTGTCAACATGTGAAGTGCGAGCATCAGAGACCAGGTGGATTGCTACAGAGACTTGAAATTCCGGAGTGGAAATGGGAGCGTATTACCATGGACTTCGTAGTTGGACTCCCATGGACTTCGAGAAAGTTCGATGCTATTTGGGTGATTGTGGATCGATTAACCAAGTCCGCACACTTTATTCCAGTTGGGACTACTTACTCTTCAGAGCGGTTGGCTGAGATTTATATCCCCAAGATCGTTCGCCTTTACGGTGTGCCAGTGTCCATCATTTCAGATCGGGGCACACAGTTTACATCACAATTTTGGAGAGCAGTGCAGCGAGAGTTAGGCACACAGATACAATTGAATACAACATTTTACCCTCAGACAGACGGGCAATCGGAGCGCACTATTCAAATATTGGAAGATATGATACATACTTGTGTTATAGATTTTGGGGGTTCTTGGGATCCGTTTCTGCCGCTTGAAGAGTTTGCCTATAATAACAGCTACCAATCGAGCATTCAGATGGCTCCGTATGAGGCTTTATATGGGATACAGTATCGGTCTCCGGTGGGTTGGTTTGAGCTGGGTAAGGCTAGGCTATTAGGTACTTATTTAGTTCAGGATGCTTTGGAAAAGGTTAAATTGATTCAGGATTGATTTCGCACGGCGCAGTCTAGACAGAAGAGTTATGCCGACCGGAAGGTTCGCGATGTTGCTAACATGGTAGGAGAGAAGGTACTACTCTGAGTTTCGCCTATGATGGGTGTTATGAGGTTCGGGAAGAAGGGCAAGTTGAGTCTTAGGTATATTGGGCCTTTTGAAAGACTTAAGAAGATTGAAGAGGTGGATTATGAACTTGCTTTGCCGCCTAGTCTATCGGATGTTCATCCAGTGTTACATGTATCTATGCTCCGGAAGTATGTCGGTGATCCGTCTCATGTTTTAGATTTCAGTACGGTTCAGTTGGATCATAACTTGACATATGATGTGGAGCCGGTAGCCATTTTAGACCGGCAGGTTTGAAAGTTGAGATCAAAGAACATAGCTTCAGTGAAAGAGCAGTGGAGAGGCCAGCCAGTCGGAGAAGCTACTTGGGAGACTGAGCGGGAGATGTAGAGCAAATATCCACACCTATTTGAGNGCCTAGTCTATCGGATGTTCATCCAGTGTTACATGTATCTATGCTCCGGAAGTATGTCGGTGATCCGTCTCATGTTTTAGATTTCAGTACGGTTCAGTTGGATCATAACTTGACATATGATGTGGAGCCGGTAGCCATTTTAGACCGGCAGGTTTGAAAGTTGAGATCAAAGAACATAGCTTCAGTGAAAGAGCAGTGGAGAGGCCAGCCAGTCGGAGAAGCTACTTGGGAGACTGAGCGGGAGATGCAGAGCAAATAGCCACACCTATTTGAAACTCCAGGTATAATTCGAAACCCGTTCGAGGATGAACATTTGTTTAAGAGGGGGAGAAAGTAGCGACTTGGCCAGTTGTTTTGAGTATTACAGCCATGTTCCCCCATTTACTGCTTATCCCGTGTCAAATTATAATTATGTGACTTGTAGGGGAGGTTTCAGAATGAATTGGTTCACATAGTTCCAAGATTTAAAGTTTAAGTGGAAATAGTTGACCGGATGTTGACTTATGTGAAAACGACCCCGGAATAGAGTTTTGATGATTCCAATAGCTCCGTATGGTAATTTTGGACTTAGGAGTGTGTGCGGATGTTTTTTTTGGAAGTTCGTAGTTAAATTAGGCTTGAAATTGCGCAAATAGGAATTTAAAGTTGGGAAGTTTGACCGGGAGCTTGACTTTTTGATATCGGGGTCATAATCCAGTTTGGAAAATTTGAATAGGTCTGTTATGTCATTTATGACTTGTGTGCAACATTTGAGGTCAATCGGACTTGATTTGGTAGGTTTCGACATCGAAAGAATAAGTTGAAATTCGTTAGTTTTCATTAAGCTTGAATTGGGGTATAATTCGTGGTTTTAGCATTGTTTGATGTGATTTGAGGCATCGACTAAGTTCGTATAATGTTTTAGTCCTTGTTGGTATATTTGGATGAGGTCCTAGGGGGCCTCGGGTGAGTTTCGGATGGTTAACAGATCAAATTTGGATTTATAGGAAATATAAAAATTTTGCCTTCTAGTGCAATCACACCTGCGGACATTTTCTCGCAAGTGCAAGCTTGTAGAAGCTAGTCTGGCATCACAGAAGCGTGAGGTCCGAAGAAGCGGACGAAACCTCGCAGAAGCGCGACCGCAAAAGCGGCAAAATGGTCTTGGATGTGGCCTAGGCTAAGGAGGGACCGGACTGCAGAAGTGGACGCTTCTTCGCAGAAGCGAGTCCGCAGAAGCGGACTCTTGTCCACATAAGTGAAGGTCTATCGCAGAAGCGAAAACTTAACCGTAAAATCGTGACCGTAGATGCGGCCAAGTGAGCCGGGATGCTAAAACCCTTGGACAAAATAAAATCAGAGGGGTTGCGGGAGTTTGGCATTTTTGGATATTTCCAACACGGGTTGAGGCGATTTTTCAGAGAGAATTAACGGGAAAACTTAAGGCAAGTCACTTGTAATCATTGTTAGTCAATAATATTGAATTATCATCAATTATTCCGACTAGATTACGTGTGTTTGAGGTGTAATTCGAGGATTTGGGCCTAGGGATTTGAAAATAAGATTTGAGGATTTAAAGGTTGAGTTGATGTCGGAATTTGGTAAATTTGGTATGGTTGGACTCGTGGTTGAATGGGCATTCAAATTTTGTACATTTTGTCGAGTTTTGTGATGTAGGCCCTACTAATGATTTTTGAATTGAATTTTAGATTTTGTTGGAAAATTAGTATTTTCATATGGAATTAATTCCTATAATTTGTGTTGATAGTATCGAATTAATTGTGACTAGATTCGAGGCGTTCGGAGGCTGATTCGCATGACAAAGGTATATTGGAATAAAGAATTTCACGGTTATCACTTCTAAACTTGGTTTTGAGGGTATGAATCCCTGAATTTCGTGTTACGTGAATTGTTTGGAGGTGACGCACATGCTAGGTGATGGGCGTGTGGGCGTGCACCATAGAAATTGTTACTTACATAAATTTCGTAGAGTTGTATAATCAAAGAAACATGTCATTATCCACATATCCTCCACGTGTTGGAGAAATTGAGCTGAGACTCGTATTAAAGATCATGTTTAGGCTACGTGCCGATATTTTTGGGACCCACATGGGTCGTGTTGCTATTGAGTTATTTGCGTAAATTGTAATTGTGTACTCAATCATGACCATCATTTGCATATCATATCTCAGTTTCTGTTATCATTCATTGATACATCATATCATTATGTCGGGTTGATTTTCATGTCATTGAGAGCCCGAGAGACTGGAGATTGTGAGTGATATTTATGGGATCGGGCTGCACGCTGTAACATGCTTTATTTATTTATGCCTGGATCTGGCTTATTATAGCGCTTGGGCTGAAGGAGCCCCTCCGGAGTTTGCACCCCCCCACAGTGAGCGCAATTTCTTTATATTCGAGATGGAGTTGCCTTATTTTATTTATATTTGGGATGGAGTTCCCTAGGCATGGAGTTGCCTTACTTTATTTATATTTGGGATGGAGTTCCCTAGGCATGGAGTTGTCTTATTTTATTTATATTTGGGATGGAGTTGCCTTATTTTACTTATATTTGGGATGGAGTTCCCTGGGCTGGATTGGCCTTGCAAAGTACTGAGTGACTGACTGTCAC